>JAPYZP010000415.1:0-29185 GCA_030522985.1 Torymus sinensis | reverse complement strand
CTTTTAAAATGAAACTGACTAACTTGATCATGTTCATAACCTCAAAGACACAAGCAAATAGAGAAATAATACGCGCGAAGCGCGTTGAATGTAGCTAGTTTAATAAAATATGAATTTTTTTTTTACGCAAGGATTCACTCTCTCTCTCTCTCTATAATTTTATAGACCTCTCCGCTTGGTTATTCCACTCGCGTGTTGTATCATATGCGCCGAATTTAATCGAGCCGTGTGGCCCGCTTGTTTTTTTTGCAGGCTAGCGCAGAATTCGCTGAGCGCGCCGACGGACGGCGATTTCAAATCGAAGCGGCGGTCGCAGATCAGCACGTCGAGCAGCTCGGTGCCGGGCGCGGACGGCAGCGTGCTCGGCTCGACGCCCACGCCGCCGCCGCTTCCGGAGCGAACGGACAGCCTGAACAATCGCAGCGAGGAGGGCGAGCTGAGGCGGGCGCCCTGGTTCCAGGCTGGAATACCGAGGTATGTAGTTTTACTCTTCCTTTTTTTCGGGTGGCTGCTGTAGTTGCAGTTGGCTGTCTGTGTTCTTTTTTTAGGAGAATTGTTTTAAAGAGTTGTCAATGTTGTGATCTTACAAAGATCGATAATATTATATTTTAAAATGATTTATTTAGTTGGTTACTGTACTGATTTTAACTATTTTTGCAATTATCTTGTATGGCATTTGAATTTTTGTAGTATATATGAATAAATTCCAGAAACCTTGAACTTTTTGTAAACTGCAAAATTTTAGACAGATAAGGCTATAACTCAAGTTCTTTATGAAGCACATGACTGAACCAAAGAAGAAAATGTTCATTTTTCAATAGAGAAGTAAAAAAAGCGTCCAACTCTATGATAGAGAAAGACTTTTTTACGAAAAATTAGAAAAAAACGAGAATTTTGCCCATTTTGAATTTAATTCGATCTAGAAAAAAAAGTCAGTTACTATCATTGTAAAACATTTAAGAACTTCTTTCTTTATAACAAAAGCTTCAATTTGAGCCCTGGTAGATCGATGTGCCTTGAAAAATAGCCCAGATATAAGAGTTTATATTTTGAAGTAAAAAGTTACAATATTTTGAACCTAGGCTTTTTTCATCGCACATCGATCTACCAGGGCTCATATTGAAGCTTTTGTTATAAAGAAGAAGCTCTTAAATGTTTTACAATGATAGTAACTGACTTTTTTTTCTAGATCGAATTAAATTAAAAATGGGCAAAATTCTCGTTTTTTTCTAATTTTTCGTAAAAAAGTCTTTCTCTATCATACAGTTGAACGCTTTTTTTACTTCTCTATTGAAAAATGAACATTTTCTTCTTTGGTTCAGTCATGTGCTTCATAAAGAACTTGGTTATAGCCTTTTCTGTCTAAAATTTTGCAGTTTACAAAAATTTCAAGGTTTCCGGGATTTACTCATATACTATAGATCTATAAATTCAACTCGTTATAACATTTTTTTATATTTTTTTATTTCAAATCATTTATAACAAAAAAATATATATACATATTATTTTCTTCATTAAGGTTTAAACAAAATAGTCGAACGTACGCTACTACAGCCGCACACACCGAGCATAAACTTTAAAGACAGAACGGACATGTCCACTGTACACATTTTTATAATTCAGCAGGCCTTTTATACCGTTAAAAAAAAAAAAAAGGGAAAATCCTCCAACCCCATTACCCAACCTCCCTTAATTACGTAATTTTCCCCACTACCCGCGCACACAGCTCCATTTAAGAACCTCCCCTGGACAACCTCGTGGCCCCGCCGCGTATAATAACGGAGTTAAATCTCTGCCACTGCAGCGCGTACGCGCGCATACACCTCTTTGTGAAATAATTTTTTTACGACTCGCCTCGCTGACATGTCCCTCCCTCTCTCTTTGTCCTGCAGGGAAATAACGCTGGAGGTGCTGAGCCAGGAGCCGGAGGGCGCGTTCATGGTGCGCGAGAGCACGAGCAAGCCCGGCTGCTACGCGCTCTCGCTGCGCGTGCCGCGCGAGTTTCAGCCCAGCGGCATCGCCCATTATCTCATCATGCGCACGAACAAGGGATACAAGATCAAGGTATGTTGTAGTGGGCGAATGGATTTTTCGGTATATTGTTTATCTGTGGGTGATTGGGCGTATGGGGATATTGTTTGAATTTGGGTGGTGTATGAAACGGGATGAACAAGTGATTTTCAACAATACTCGTACACGCGAATCTATAAGCAAGCTAGTTCAATCTCGGAGAATTTCTTTCATACAGCTCTTAATGATAATCAACTTTTCAGAGATTGAACAGGCTCGGATATAGTTTTAAACAACATCAATCATTTCTTGACACCAGCAAGCAGTTAATAATGAAAGTTGAATAATTAAAACATTAAAAATTTTCGTTTTCCTAAAATTTATTGCAATGTTAATTGTTTCGTCTTTACTAATATACCTTCGAAAAATCTAGAGTTTGAACAGGCCCAAGTCTTTTCGTTTCGTTACACCTTATTGCAATATATTTATTTGACAATAAATAAACAAATAACTTTTTTCATCCAATTTTTAGATGTATCTTCTTGCGTACAAGATATTGTTGAAAATTACTACTCCGACGAACATATCAACTTCAGTCTCGTGTACAAAAATGCAAGAAAAATAATCTGGTCGATTCTAAAATTTGAATATCTAAATTCTCTCAGCACGCTACATCGTCCTATGGAAAACCTTTATTTACATTGCTCTTAAAGTTTTCACGCAAACCTATAACCATATTAACGGGCAGAGCGATTATCAAGCAAATGACATCGACAACAAGGCTCGCTGTTTATTATTCTTTTTTGCTCTTAGCCGTATATAAACAAGGCCGCGGAATTTCGCGCTCCTTTAATCTGCAGTCAAAGTCTGCCCGCGCCCCTGCGTTTACGTAACCCAGTGAGAACGCGCGCAAACATGAGCGCGAAGAAACTTTCGAAACCACACGCTCGCTCGCGCTACTTTTGCGCGACGGAACTTTCCGGGGGCAAGACCATCAAACTACGCGCGCTCGCTCCTCCTATAGAAACAAAAGAGAGTAGCAAAAGAAAAAGGGAAACAGCAAACAACGCGCCAATTAGAAAGCGTCGAATCACCCGCCGTCAATTAAACAGCCGTCGCGCGTCGTTTTCTTATAGCGCGCACGTTATATAGAAACCATGTAATTTTGCTTCTCTCCTCGGTCGCATGAAACTTGTACGTACATATAGCGGCGAGCTTTTTGCCCCCTCAACAGCGTCCACTCCGCGCGCCTAATAACACAGTTTTCGAGGGCTGCGGCTTCGCGCGAGTTTCGCCCTCCCTTTGTCTCTGCCGTCGCGCATGACATGTATATGTGTACGGGAACGAGGCTTTTTTCGCGAGCGAGATTAAGGTCGTGAAGTACGCGCGGCGCGTGTGCGGCTCCGGTTCCGCTGTGTGTATATATATATGCATGCAAAGCTCCGCGCGCCCCGCGCTTTTTCGGGCTTTTTGGGGGGAAAGTATGTGAGGTGTGCGCGGTGCATGCACTCGTGTGTGTCGAATTTTCGTCAAGGCGAGGTTGCGGTAAAAGGAAAGATCTTTTTTTATGGTTGCTTTGTAAAGTTTATCGCTTTGAGAAATCGAAGTTTTATGTATAAATCAGTTTAAACGATTACGGCGCGGTTGTATTCCATATATAGTTTATAAAAATATGTTGACATCGGAGCGCTGTGTATAATTGATAACTATATTTATGTAAAATTAATCGATTCGTTGTAAATCGTTAAAAAAATCATCACCGAGTATTATTATTGAAATTCTCATGAATGAAGAAGTCGTTTATGAAAAATAAATTAAGGCTATAATAATTTTCGTAAGGAAATTCATAAAAAAATAAGTATAGACTTAAAAAACTTTTGCATAAAGCATTTACTATATTACACGCCCTTCCACAAGTATACTCTCTTTTTTTCCGTAACGAAAGTTATTAATTAAAAAGAATCTCTAATAACCTTGCAAGCTCGCTTTACTTACTCGCCACGGCGCGCGCGCGCACATTTTCAATTTGTTTATTCACCGCGCGAGCTAACACGCGCGCGGCCCGCTTACATACCTCGTACCAAAAAGAAATAAAAAGTAGAGGAGGCTCTCGCGTAAAAAGCAATTTCTTTCATAAGATTCCAGTGTACCCTCTCCCTTGTGTATGAAGCTCTGGCCTCTCCCTCTCTTATGTACTTGATCCTCTCCTGGAGGATTAGCCGCACTCGCGCGCGCTTGCTCTATTTCGGGAAACGGGAACACGTGCATCGCTCTTCTTCTTCTTCTTCTTCTTCTTCCACCTCCTCCACGCGGGGGGAAATCAAAGCTCGCCGCGCGCGTCCCAGATTCCGCGAAAAATTAGGCTCGCAGCTTTTCACGCTGAGAGAGTGTAAACGCGCGCGTGTGACGGTTTATATTTTCAGGGCAAACAATGTCGCGCGCGCGTTGGCTAATTAGCTAGTCCACGGGGTCATATAGCCGGATTACGTATGTGTGCGCGTTTGTATTATGCAGAGGCGAGCGCTTCGAGGAAATATTTATACGAGCTGCACCTGGCAATTAATCGCCCGGGTATAGAGCGGACGATGTTTAATAAGGATTCGCGCGATTTAATTTTAATGGGGCTCGTGCTGAATAGACGAGCTGTTTTATATATACTATATATATATTACGGGTATTACGTCGCGCGCGCGCGCGCCTGGATTCTAATTAGAACACGTAGATAAAGAGCTTAAGTGTTTTTTCGCGGAAGGTCGTGGTATACGTTCTGAGAGAAAGGTTGAGCTTTAAGAAATTTAAAATGTTTTCTAGGAAACATTATATCTGAAGGCGGCGGCGAAATGTATGTAGTATATATACTTGGAGTAAATTTTTTATGATGAATTAGGGTTAGTTGGAGAGGAAACAGTTTATAATTATAAAGTGCGTCGGGTAATGTGTAAGATAAGGTTTATTAAATTTCAAACTTTAAATTATAAAATACAACACTCGAGCGTATAAGAATATTTTTAATTAAAGAGCATAAAAATGTCAGAAAAGTGTTAATATTAACTCGATTAAAAAAAAAAAGAAATTATAACTAACGTCGCATTAAAAAATTGTTCATTTCAGGGCTTCACCAAGGAATTCACGACGCTGACGTCCCTGATCACGCACCACTCGGTGATGCCGGAGCTCCTGCCCTGTCCGCTCTCGCTCAGCCGCTACAATCCGAGCTTCGTCAAGGCGGACTCGCACAAGGACTTCGCCGACATCGACTCCGACCCCGACTACAACACCCTCGCCGACTTTCGCAAGATGATGGCCGATCTGAACGTCTAGGTAAAGGCCTCAAGAGAGAGCGGATTCTCTCTTGCCACCTACGTACCGAGCCGCCTTCGTACTCTCATCACGCGCCTCTTCGCGGTCTTCAAGCGCAACTTGACAACAAGCAGCAGCAGCAGCAGCACCGCCGATGACAGGCCCGTCACGCACTGCGAGAACAAGGCGTACGAGTATTACTAACTCTCTCTCTGCAAAGTGTGTCTGAAAACGTTCAGTGATATATACTTGTGCGAGTGGAAATAACGTCGTGTTGTGATTTTGTGCAGACCAGTTTGTTGATTTGTTTTTCTTTTTTTTTCGATGTAGACGTATTTTTTTATACTTCGAGAGGTGTTTTGTTCTTTTTGCGTTGTGTCGCAGGTGTGAAAAAGTTGATATATATAGATAAAGTTTATTTTGTGATTTGAAGGTGAATCAAAATTTAACGGACGAAATGAGTGCGCGGACACGTTTATAATTTGTTAAGGAAGGAGAAAAATAGAAGGCTGCATTTTCATGTTATTATACGTCGACACGTTGACGATTAATGACTCGTGCAAGAGTAAAAGACGAGAAATGACCTCGAGATATATAGGATATAGGCGAGGTATTCGATTGAGAAGAATGCAGGGAAGGGGAGAGGATAGATAAGGAGAAGACATTAAAGAAAATAAACCACAAAGGATATAATGAAACTGCGCCTTTGTTGCGCCCTGCGATGAGCGTAAAAAAATAGGGTGGAAAAGGCGCCGTTACGGTGATATGCTCGTAAGTCATTGCTAGAAGTCTAAGCGAACCGTCGTAGGGTTATATAGTTTATTTATAGTTGGTATAAAACCACGAGGCGCGAAGATGCCGAGCGCGCTTGCTTTATACGAGAGACATCCATATATAGGGGGCACAGCGCGTATACAGATACTCCCTGAAAGAGTATACGCGTACTTTTCGTTCGGGTGTAAAAGAATTGTATAAACTTGCGAGATAATTTACTTTTTGAAAAATTGTGTTTTTCTTCTTTTAATCAAAAAATTATATACGTGGTTGTAAAGTAAATATTTTTCTCGAAGTTGTACAAAATTATGCCGGATTGTTTGACGATTTTAAAGACACGATGGTGAGTTTATATAAAAGTTTTTTACTCCCGAATTCACTGGAATATCGGCAAAGCAAAGAAAGGAAAGAAAAAAAAGATGTGTGTGAAAAAGAAACGGAGGAGGATTCGTTACCGCCGAAGAGACTAAAATAGTGAAGTTTTTCGTTTTTCCCTTTATTGTCATTTTCTTTTTCTTAATTCTTCAATAATATTATTAATATTGTAATATTGTAATAGCCTCGTTTCCTCGAATCGTTAGGGCACGCGGAACTCGATAATACTTCCGCACCGCTATCGTAACGACTAATCATATAGAAAAAGTAAAAAAATGAAGCGTTGATGTATAAAAAAAAAATAAAGTAACAATAACGATAAATAATTAAAAGATAAAAAATGTGTTGATATTGTATATAAATTATGATTACTGTTATGCGATGTCGATTGTATTTAATTAAGAGTGAGAGGACTGAATTTTGAATAGCTGGTTGGCAACTCTTGACGATAATCGCTTGAGTAACCTAGTCTTGTACAGAAGAGTCGAACGCTTAGAGTATATATAAAATGTGGGTGTTATCAAAATTCAGATTTTCAATCGCAACTAAACTGAGGACACTAAGAAATTTAGCTATTTAAATGATCAACTGAAACGATGTGATTTTTCGAATATTTCGTTCAAAGAATATGAAAGAATACATTTATTAGATATTTACATATACTTTATTGTCGAATTTCTGTATTTTGATATCTATCCAAGAATGCATTAGGAAAAAAGAACGGAGAAAAGAGGAAAACTCGTAATATCGGAAATATACATAGATACGTGCGATATAGGCTTGAACGTGACAAAACAAACGAAGAAAATATAAGATATAATGCTGGGGTCTCGAAGCTCTTAGTTACAAAGCCACTGGAGCTATGCCAGAAAATAATCATCGGAAATTCAGAGTAAACTGTTGAGTGTTCGTCACTGATCGATTTATTTCATAATTTTCAATATCTAGAAAGTACTTTCGAATATAAGTAGAGTTGTAACTAGAGAAAATTACTGAAACGTCTCCAATAATTAAATGTTTTGTTATCAAACAATGCATCTTTCAAAGTACACACTAAATGAAAAAAAAAATGTTAACAGTAATTCCTTCAATAACAACTTAAGACGTTTTTGCAAAGAATACTTAATAAAGATATGAATGACAACGAAATTAAAAATCATGTTTTCGAAAGTTCTTCATCGATATATAATTGTGCACTGCCCTTTCTTACTTTTATACTATACTATATATGTACCGTAGTGTTTGAATTTAGTGAAAAATCACAGATGTTCGGAATAACATAAAAAAGAAAAAAAAAACAAGATACCGGTGTGTTCAGTAGCGCTAAGGTTAAGAGACCCCTTGAAAAAGGCAAAAAATAACCACTATGCAAAACATTGTCGTTATCTTCTTGCGCTAAAATATTTGTACTACTTCAACAATGAAGTATCATACTAAACTATGCCGATAATAAGGCCTGTCGAAAGTCTTTGCTGAACTGGATATTAATTGCTGCTTCAGATTTGTAACGTTCTAAGAATTATTATACCGATGCGTCGTATAATTTCAATAATAAAATTATTTATTAAATATTGTTTTCTTATTATTACTATCCTGTCCTTTCCTGACTTTAATTTTAATACAAAACTTTTTAAGTATAACATAATGTCACATTCAAAGTATTTTTGTACGAAAAAATTTATTTTGTTATATTTAAAATTTACAAACAATAAAAACTGAAAGTAGATCACTGATCTTCGCATACAACATGTCTTTCTCTTTCTGATACAAAAGGTATATCTCCTTTTTTTGAGTGTATACGGCGATTTGATTCCCTGCAAAAAAAAATATAAATTAAAATTTTACAATAAATTTTAGTCGTTACATTTTCAAAAATAAAAAGTGTATCCAAAAGAAGTATGATATGAAGGATACGTACTTTCGTTTTGTTTTTTCCCGTATCGTACGCAGCTCAGATTGTGCATTATAAATGTGTTTCGGTACTTGTCTGTGTCGTGCGATACGTCGTACTTGTGGATGGCTGGCGAATTTCTCTTTTAATTTTTCGCTGTAATTAAGGGCAGCTTTTTCTCTTGGTTTAAGCTATAAAATAATGAGTCAAAATTAAAATTTTTATATTATTTTTTCTATCGATAAAAATCCATGTACATATATTAAGAATAGCTTACCACTCCTAATTTTTCTGACGCCCTAGCTTTCCAAACACGAATATTCATTTCATCGCTACCACTTAGGATGTACTTATTATCAAGAGACCATGCTACATTTGTAAGTCTCTGCATACGTCTTGTATGATAAACTTCCCTCGAGTGTCCTTTATTAGCTTCAAATATTCTTATTGACTTATCATAACTACCAGAGACAAATTCTTTGCCTGTAGGACTATAATCTACATCTGTGACTGCCTCCACATGATCCATATGGACATTAACTGGAGTTCTTAATTTACGCGTGTCAAACGTGTATAAACTAAAAAATGAAAAAACCTTTAGTATCCAAGATTATTTAATTCCAGAAATTAATATAAAAAGAATTCTTACTTATAGTCTTCACTTGCCACAGTAAATGTAAATGCTTCCATAGGGTTCCAGGAAAGTCTATTAGCTTTCAGCTTCATAACTACTCTCCTCAAGGGACCAACATCCCGTGTGTCATACAGAATTATGCTGCGATCATTGGCACAAGCAGCTGTGAAAAAAATTAGAAATAAGAAATTACCATAAACATCTTTCACTGCATTGATTTTTTTATTATTTTTATTAGCTTATTTTTTTAATAAAATTAATGTAAATATTTATTTAAATTTCTTACCAAGTAGATTTGTTTGAACACGATTATATTTAATATCATGTGTACTGTCAATACCCCATTTAAAAGTTCGCACTGGTCCGTTAACTGTTTCATCCCATAAAGTAGCTACTTCTCCACATGTAGCAAAGAAGGGATCTGTTTCATGGTGAGTGATACCGCTTAAAATACTCTAAAAATATTTGGTTATTTATTATCTTAACCTGATTAAATTGTTTTCATTTTCGTCAATAATATAAAAAGTTGACTACACTTTGTTGACAATATAGTAACTTACTTTGCTAATAATTGTGTTTATTGGCCTGTCGTTTGCATCTTTATCAAGGTCTGAATCTTCATCAGGGTTTCCTGTTTTCCACATTTTGATGGTCTTATCATCTCCAATAGTAATAAAACGCTCCTTGTCAGAAGTAAGCACTATTCCACGCACGATTCCTTCATGTGCCACAAAGCTGCGTTCACAAGTTCTTTGTGGCAAGTTCCAAACTCTCACCTCACCGTCGTATGCACCACTGACCAAAATTTGTAAACGTTCTGGATGTTTGCATAAACAAGAGACAGCATCTTTGTGTCCCTCTAAATTTCCAATAAACGGTTTAGCAAAAACCCTCTCCAATTTTACAGCATTCAAAGCTCTTGTGTATTCCCTTGGTGCCTCAAATGGGTGAAGCGCAGGATCATAGTTTCTGGGAACTAAATAAATTAATTATTATAAACAATATTCTTATACATTTTTTGTACATTTATTGAATGATCGTTATGCTCGATTAGTTTATGCAAAAGTTTAATATAAACATGTATCTAAATATGTACTTTCTAATAAAGGTTAGAAATTAAGATTATTTTACCTTTTTGGATGTCTCGTTTTGTTTCTCGCAAATAATCATCTGGATTCCTCGTCAATACTTTCACCTTCATGATTATAGTTTAACTATAACAATTAACAAATTGTCAGTAAAAGTACTTTACACCATCTTGTTCGACACACGTGTGTAACTGCAAATGTTTTGTATTTACGCATCAAATCTCAATTATTGTCATCAGGGTGTCGTGGTCGTCCCATGAGGTGCGCAAAACCGGAATGACCAAAACGGAATGGGTTTTCCGGAATGGCGGCGAGCGTCTGCTATTCCGCTGCTATTGACCGCTGATTGGTCAATTCTTTTGAATAACTGTTGGCAATTAGTGGACGGCACCCTTATATATCATTTATTTTTATAGTAAACTTCCCTTGTTGGAGACATAGTAAATGACCGTCAACGTGACGATCACAAAACCGAGAGTGGCAATTTTGCATGCCACTCTCGGTTTTGTGATCGTCACGTTGACGGTCTTATGTTCAGAATATTTATACCTGTCTCAACTCTCAGAGATGGCGCCTCGCCGCCTCCACCGTGCACATAGCGAATATCAACATATCGCGCCAGTTTCACTACTACAAACTAGCTCAGTGTATATACTGTATATCGACAAGTCGCGGCAGCCACACATACAGCATCATACCACCGCGAGCAGCACCGACTCTGCGCACGGTGCATTGACGGTTCTCATATTCACGGCGACTGAGTGGCCTGTGTGCGAAGCCGTTCACCAGCTCACCCGTCTCGCCGAGGACGAGGCGAGCGACGGCACGATCTTGGGTGCGGGGACCTTGGACGCAGCGAGTAACCAGCTCCATAATCAGCAGCCATGGCTGACTTTCTGGACAGTGAGGCTGAGGAGAGCGAGGTTAGTATTGTGGTTTTAGCGCTATTCTCGTGTGACTATACCTACTTCAGGAGTGTGTGTGCCGTCGAGTCGAAGCTTCCTCGCGTGCCAACGCAAAAGATTGGAAAATTTCCGCGTGTTTCCTCTTCTCCCAGGGCTTGTTGTTGTTCGGGAAAAGTAGTTTTTCGAGGTTATAGCTGGAAGGGGGTAGAGAAATGCGAGGGAGAGAGATACGTGAGCATCGGCGAGCATGTAGCTTCACCTTTGATCCGACCAGTGTGTTACGTTTATAAATATTAGTTCTACCGTGTCCTCGGGGATCATGCGGTCATGGGGGCGAAGACGACGCCGTCGTCTTGGTGGTTTACATCGACTATTTATTGACAAAGGTAAGATTTTGGAGTTTGGAGTTGAATTCATATAAGGTCTAGACCTATCTCTAGTTATATCTATTATAGAACTTGCAAGAGTTACCTCGTTTTTCAATGCTGTTGTTTACGTTGAAAAAAATGCTGTGTCAAGAGCATTTTCTAAACTGGAGTAGTGATGTCGCATTATTTACGTTCAATATGGAGTATTTAACAGTACGAGCACTCCATTTGGCAGTCGAGTCAGTTTACATGATATTACAGTTATTTTGCTTTTTGGCCCACTCTAGAATGACCTAAATTCAGTGCCAAAAAGTTATTGACCTCCTTTGTTTTGCAGTTTGATTATTTTAATCATTGGTAAATGTTTTATTTTTTATTTTAGGATGAGATGGTAGATACAAAAGACAAAAAAAAATTGAAAAAGATTCAGTCTGATGAAAGTGAAGAGGAGGAAGATGACGAAGAGAAGCTGAGGGAGGAATTAAAAGACTTGATTGATGACAATCCTATAGAAGAGGAGAGTGACGGTGAAGACAGTGACGCAAGCGGAGGTGGTTCCAAGAAGCGTAAAAAAAGTGATGATGAAGATTTTGACGATCGTCTTGATGAGGAGGATTATGACGTTATTGAAGAGAATTTAGGTGTTAAAGTAGAAAGGGTTAGTATTTCATTAATTTTTCCATTTAATTTTACTCTTCTGTGAAAATGAAAATAATTTTATTAATTTTGAAATATTCATTTTAGAAAAGATTCAAGCGTTTAAAAAGAATAGAAGCTGAAGAATCGGAAGAAGAACAAGAGCAAGAGCAAGAAGAAGAAAGAAATGCTATTGCAAACGAACTATTTTCCAATGAACTGGGATCTGGTGATGTAAGTATTATTTTTAAATATATTTTTTTATTTCAATACATTTCATTTACATTTAATTTCATTGCAATGTTCATGCTTACAATGATAGGAAAGGGATGCATTAGGGGTATGCTTACAAAAGAAAAAATCAATTTTTTGTTGCGTAATGAAAAAAATTTACTTATATTTAACATTTTTTCATGCAGGAAGATGAAAGAAGTGAGCACAGTCATAGACCTCCAGCTGAAGCTGAGCAATATGGCGAGGAAGGAAGTGAGGAAGAGTCAGATGCAGATGATTTTATTGTTGATGATGATGGCAGACCAATTGCTGAAAAGAGGAAAAAGAAGAAACACATTTTCACTGACTCGTTAGTATTTTTTTATATATTTTCCAATACCTATCTATTTTATTGAAAATTTCAGAGGTATTCATGTTCATTGTATGTATTACAGGGCACTTCAAGAAGCTCAAGATATTTTTGGAGTTGATTTTGATTATGATGAATTTGAAAAATATGGCGATGAGTATGAGGAAGAGGAGGAAGAAGAAGAAGATGAATACGACGATGAAGAAGGAGAAGATAGGCCGAAAAAAACAAAAAAGGCCACGAAAAAGAAGTCTTCGAAAAAGAGTATATTTGAAATTTATGAACCAAGTGAGCTTAAACGTGGACACTTTACTGACTTGGATAATGAAATACGTACTACTGACATTCCTGAGCGAATGCAGCTTAGGTCTGTGCCAGTTTCAGCAGCTTCTGAAGAAGAGCTCACAGCTGAAGCTCAATGGATTTACAATCAGGCTTTTGAACGTAAAACCGTATCAGTTCAAGATGCTCACTTGAATGAAGAGGCCAAAAGCCGAGCAAAAAAGGGTCCTCAGACCGTTAATAAAATTAAAAAGGCGTTAGATTTCATGCGTAATCAACATTTTGAGGTGCCTTTTATTTCCTTTTATCGGAAAGAATATATTTTACCAGAATTGAATATTAATGACTTGTGGAAAGTTTACAAATATGATGCAAAGTGGTGTCAGCTACGTCAACGTAAAGGAGCTCTTCTTGTCCTTTTCCGTAAGATGAAACGTTATCAAGAAGACCATATAATGAAAGATATAGACGCACCACTTCCAGATAATATGAGGCTGATTGAGGAAGAAGATATTAAACTTCTAGAAAACGTGCAGACAACCGAGGAACTCAACGACGCATACCATCATTTCATGCTGTACTATAGTCATGAGATACCTACAATGCAAGATGCTGCACGAAAGCAAGAAAAAGAAAAACGTCGCCAAGATAAAGTTCAGAAACGCAAACAAGCGGTCGCTGAAGCTTTGGAAAATGGCGAAGATCCTCCTCCAGAAGAAATAGACGAGGAAGAGTTTGACGAGCCCGAAGAGACTCTCAAGCAAGCTGTTCGCACTGGACCTTACTCCATTTGTCGTAGAGCCGGTTTGGAAACCCTGGCCAAAAAGTTCGGTTTGCCAGCTGAACACTACGCCAAAAATCTTAGCGAGGAATACCAAATTTATGAAGTTGACCAGGAGCCCACGGAGGCAAGTGTAGTAGCTGCAGAATACGTGGGTGAGAAATTCCAAACGGCTGAGGAAGTTCTAAAAGCCGCGCAGCTTATGGTGGCTATACAGTTGGCAAGAGAGCCTTTGTTAAGAGAGTCGGTAAGAAAAATGTACAGAGAAAAGGCAAAGATTTCGGTGCAGCCGACAAAGAAGGGTATCAAGCTTATCGACGAGAATCATCCTATTTACACAGTGAAGTACCTCAAGGACAAACCTGTCAGAGATCTAGTGGGTGATCAATTCCTGAAACTAGCGATGGCTGAAGAAGACAAGCTTATAACAATAAAATTCTCCGATCAAATCGAGGGCAACACAACCAACAACTACGTGGAACAAATGAAGCAGCTGTATGTGAGAGACGAGTTCAGCAAAAACGTACAGGACTGGAACGCTCTTCGAGTCGGTAGCGTAGAAATGGCCCTCACAAAGATGGTCATTCCCGATCTCAAGAAGGAACTCCACGCTCTTCTTCTAAGCGAGTCCAAAGAGTGTGTGATGAGAGCATGCGCCCGTAAAATGTATAACTACATCAAGATCGCCCCGTACACCTGTGAATATCCTGACGAGGAGGACGAGGAGTGGGACACGAACAAGGGCCTCAGAGTCATGGGTCTGGCCTACGTGCCCGACTTCTCCGTCGCGGCGTTCACCTGCATGGTGGCACCAGATGGAGAGTGTACAGATTACCTCAAATTGCCGCATCTACTGAAGAGGAAGAATAGCTTCAGAGAGACGGACAAGGTGATGAAAGAGGCTGACTTGCTGGCCATTCGAAACTTCATCGCCACGAAGAAGCCACACGTAGTCGTGATCGGTGGCGAGTCGAGGGATGCGCTCATGATCGCCGAGGACATCAGAGAGGTGGTCAGTGCACTAGTTGCAGACGAGCAGTTCCCCAACATCGCCGTCGAGATAATGGACAACGAGCTGGCTTCCATCTACTCCAACAGCCACAAGGGCGTGTCCGAGTTCCGCGACTACCCCGAGCTTCTGCGTCAGGCCATCTCGCTGTCACGACGTCTGCAGGATCCCCTCGTTGAGTTCTCACAGCTCTGCAATGCAGACGACGAAATCCTCTGTCTGAAATTTCATCCCCTGCAGGACCAGCTGCCGAAGGAAGATTTATTGGAGAATATTTTCCTGGAATTCGTGAATCGCGTCAACGAAGTCGGCGTTGATGTGAACAAGGCTGTGCAACAACCCTACTCCGGTAATCTCGTGCAGTTCGTATGCGGCTTAGGTCCGCGCAAGGGTCAGTATCTGATAAAAACCCTGAAACAGACCAACCAGCGACTGGAGAATCGTACGCAGCTCGTGACGGCCTGCCACATGGGCCCCAAGATCTTCATCAACAGCGCGGGTTTCATCAAGATCGACACCAACAGCCTGGGCGACAGTACCGAAGCCTATGTCGAGGTGCTCGATGGCTCGCGTGTCCATCCCGAGACTTACGAGTGGGCCAGAAAGATGGCCGTAGACGCGCTCGAGTACGACGACGAGGACGCCAATCCCGCTGGTGCGCTGGAGGAGATTCTCGAGTCGCCGGAGAGACTGAAGGACCTCGATCTGGACGCCTTCGCGGAGGAATTGGACCGACAGGGCTTCGGCAACAAATGTATCACGCTCTACGATATCAGATCCGAGCTCAACAGTCGATACAAGGACCTGCGACTCCCCTATCAGACACCTACGCCCGAGAAGATATTCGACATCCTGACTAAAGAGACCCCGGAGACTTTCTACATTGGCAAGCTGCTCGAAGCCACTGTCATAGGCATCAGTTACAGAAAGCCAAAGGGCGAACAGCTGGAGCAGGCCAATCCCGTGCGCAACGACGAGACCGGACTCTGGCAGTGTCCGTTCTGCTTGAAAAATGAGTTTCCCGAGCTGTCCGAGGTGTGGAACCACTTCGACACGGGCGCCTGTCCCGGCAAAGCGACCGGAGTCAGGTTGCGCCTGGACAACGGTATATCGGGCTACATTCACATTAAAAATCTCTCGGACAAGCACGTGGTCAATCCGGAGGAGAGGGTGCGCATTGGAAATCGCATTCACTGTCGCATCATCAAGATCGAGGTCGACAGGTTCGGCATCGAGGCGACGAGCAAGAGCAGCGATCTCGCCGACAAAAATCAGGAATGGAGGCCACAGAAGGATCCGTATTACGACACGGAGACAGAGGGGAAGGACAATCTCGTGGAAGAGGAGGCGAAGAAGGTGAAGCAGCGGCAGATCTACGTCACTCGCGTCATCATCCATCCCTCGTTCCGGAACATCACCTACGCGGACGCCGAGAAGCTGATGCAGACAATGCAGCAGGGCGAGGCGATAATCCGACCCTCCAGCAAAGGCGACGATCATCTGACGGTGACGTGGAAGGTCACCGACGACGTGCACCAGCATATCGACATACGCGAGGAGGGCAAGGAGAACAAGTATTCGCTCGGCCGCAGCTTGTGGATCGGTAACGAGGAGTTCGAGGATCTGGATGAAATCATCGCCAGACACATTAATCCGATGGCAGCGTACGTCTCGGAGCTGCTGGATTTCAAGTACTACAAGGCCAGCATCATGGGAATGAAGGACAAGGCGGAGGAGATCCTGAAAGAGCAGAAGAAGGACAACCCCGGTGGCATTCCCTACCTCGTCTCCGCCTCTAAGAACTATCCCGGCAAATTTCTGCTCTCGTATCTTCCACGCACGCGCTGCAAGCACGAGTACGTCTCGGTATCGCCGGACGGCTTCCGTTTCCGCGGCAACAATTTCTCACGCGTGTCCGATCTCTTCCGCTGGTTCAAGGAGCACTTCCGGGACCCGATCCCAGGCCAGCTGACGCCGAGCACGCCGCGGGTCTATCAGAACACACCCGGTGGCACCGTGAACGGCATGAACCAGGAGGCCATACAGCGGGTGGCACAGAATCTGCCACGGCACATGCTCCACTCGCTGACCCAGGTGGCCAACCACCAGACGCCACATTACCAACAGACGCCGGGCGCGGCGAGCTCGGCCACGAGCTACGGCGGCATGTACGCCGTCAACACGCCGTACACGCCTTCCGGTCAGACACCGTACATCACGCCTTTCCAGACGCCCGGACAGCCGACGCCGCGCTACGGCGAACAGACGCCCAACAGCCACCAGATGCTGGGCCCGCAGTACGCCAGTCAAAACGCGATGGATTGGAAGAAGGCCGCCGAGGCCTGGGCACGACAGGCTGCACCTCGACCTGGGTATGCATCATTTTATATGTTAATTAATTTTGTTTACATTTGGGCATGGCTAACGAAATATCTGGTTTGTTCTTTACAGCGGAAGCCAAGGTACGCCGAGGTACAAGCAGCCGTACAAATCACCGAGAGGAACGCCACACACGAATTCCAGCCCGAGAAGTATGTCGCTGAGCGGAGATGGCACTCCCCTGTACGATGAGAGCTAATGACCTTTTGTAATTAGCGGATTAATGTATTTATATGTATATGACGTTATTATGCTTAGATTGGAATTCGTGGCTCGCGTCAAGGATACTTTTAACTATTACTGTAAAAAGTAAACTTACACGCGCGCACAGCTATGAATTCGTTTTCTTTATCCTGTAAAGAAAAAACTAAACATTGTTTAAAGAAATTGAATGTAATTTCTTTCGCGAATGGCCTTGGAAAGGTTTGTTTCGACACTCGTTTATGAACAGTAAGGGAAAGAATAAATTTGTATTATTTATAATTTGTTTCCTTCATTTTTAAATGGTCGTTCATTTAAAACAATTCTCGTTTGCATATATTTACGCAAATGTAAAATTTATAAAAAAAGAAAAAATAACTAGAACGAATAGTCTTTGCATGCGTGCAATCTCAATGATGAATCAGTGCTTAGGAAAAGGAATGCGTTATTGATTTTGTAAGTTTCCATAATGAAGTCATGATAGATTCAATATAATTTTTATTATTTGCTATGGAGATCTAACATTATAAAAAATACATATAGGCACAAACTTTTTTTATGCATTTAATTATAGTTATAAATTATATACAGGTTGATAGCGATCATTGTAAACAGATTTAGACAAATTCATTTATTATAATGAATATAAAATTCAAATCCAAACAAATTATTGTCGCGAAATTTTTTACAACTATAATTACAAATCAACAACTATAAATATAATACAATTTTCCAAATAAATTCTTTGTACAAAAGTAATACTTGAATCGTTGTTATTTAAGTATTAAACTATTCAATAAAATACATTATAACATATATATATAAAGTAATTCGTCGTTAATTTAAAATCCATCCTCACTCGCTTCATTTCACAATAACTGAAGGTTGATCATCGGAAAGCAAATCATGACAGTGCGTTTTTTGCAAAGTCCACGTCATTCCTGATGAACAATTTTTTGTAGAAAATTGAAGTCTTCTATAATCAGGTCCTTTGATTCAATATATATATATATAAATATTTGTTTTAATTAATTATTATTTTGTTAAGATCGTATGAAAATTAGCTATCATGTGGTATCGAATTTTTCTTTCTTTTTTCGTTGACCTTTGGTCTTTTTCTCAAGTTTACATTACAAGCGGATTCTGGTATCGTTTCTACAGTTGGTTGAGAATCTACTTGCTAAAAAAGTACATTCTGTTCATAATATTAGATCAATATAATAAAATAATGAGACTGAAAACTTACCATTGGTGGGGATTTTGCAGCAGAATATTTGTTTAATAGCCGTTTGGATTTTGTTACCTTAACATATTTAAAAAGTGATTAAAATACAAATAAAATTTTAGAGATACTACGAATAGCAGATGATGTATTATATATTACAATTTTTTCATTTTTTGATTCACTTCCTTCGTTTGAACTATGGCTCGAAGAGTACTCCAATTGCATAGCTATGCGTTTTGTAGCATATTTTTGTGTCGCCTGTGCCTTAGATAATACATCTGATTTTACAGAACTCTTGGCCCTTTTTGAATTTTCTTCCTGTTTATTATTTTTTTTTGGCCGTTGTTCACTTAGCGCCTATAAAAATGTTTAAATTTAAAATTTAGTTGAAATGAGAATCGTTCGTAGTCAATTTAATGTTTCAGAAAATTCGGATGACTAACGAACAAATTAGTGAAAAATTGGACTTTATTAAACCAACGTTTCGGGAGTTTTGTTCACTTTCCTCACCATTTTGGCCTTTTACGAGTTTTGAAACTCTTTATTTTACCAGACTTCTTAATTTGAGACGACCCACATGGTGAATTTTTGAATTAATGGTATATTATATTCTTTGATTTTTCTTGCTGTGTATTTTTATATCAACATTTTGTCTCTTACCGGCCATTGTTATTTTGATGTTGTCCTGATGAGATGACTGAACAATACTCTCGAAACGTTGGCTTAATTAAGTTCAATTTTTCACTAATTCGTTTGACAGTCATTAGAATTTTTATTTTATTAAACATTAAAATGTAGCTATTTTAACAAATCATAAAACACCATTTACCGATTTCTTAGGGCTTTTAAGTTTTGTTGGCAGTAATTGTTGTTCTTTATGTCCTGAATGATAAACTGGATTGTTATCTACTGGAGGTGATTGCTCATCTAAAATATGTATTTTTTAATAACTCTTTTAATTATCATTTATTATTCATAATATTTATGTTATTTAACGGGTTGCCACACGTAAACGGTTGCCGATCGAGTCAATTTCACAGTTTCTAAACTATATAAAAAAAAATACTTTGAATTTTATAAAATCAAGAGTGTGCTTCTGTTTGAACAAAACTTTGACCAAAATTTGAGCTAATGTAAAATTTTTATACAAATTTTACGCAAGAATAAATTGATATTTCTCCGAAGCTTTACATTAAAAAAATACTCACACACTATAGATTAGGACAACATACAAATTTTAGATAGAGAAAAGAATTATAACAAATGAATAGTTTCTGAAATGCTTCACATAAATATTAACAAGAATACTGTTAACAAAATAAAAGACACAAAATTTAAATAATGTATATAAGAGTCTTGTTAGATATCTGTAATCAAATGTAAAAAAACACGATAGTATACAAATATGTATGTTTCTCACAATATTGACTATGTAACTTTGACGCTGCTGATAAAAGAACTCTTCACGAGCATAGATCAATGTGGTGGTAAGGCTTTTGCTTTTTGTAGTTTTATTTATCCACTCGGTTTTTTTTTGTCTGGGATTAAATTTTAACCATGTATGTATTTTTTAATATATTTTTAATAAAGCCTGAAGAGGTCAGAAGGCCAGCTATCGAAACGTCGCACATTTTAAATCAGACTTATCATTTAATTAATATGCATTGGCCCTCAAACGATCCTTTCATCATTCGAATTAATTATGGAGGGTACCACAAGCAATTACTTATAAATTGATATTTTGACTTTAAATTTTTACTGTAGAATATTGTGAATCTTAGAGTGCACTCTTGATTTTGAAGCTATGAAATTGACTCGGTCGGTAACAGTTTAAGTGTGGCATCCCCTAATAACAAAAAAAAGCATTACCAGTCAAATTTTTATGGAGCAGTAGTGTTTGATATTCACGAGACCTATTTGGTACTTTGATATGGTCAACAGGAGTATCACATAAGTTTTCTGATGCATTGGCAACATTATTTTCTGGAATTCATGTTAATTCAAGGTAGTGAAATACCAGGCGATGCGAGACCCTACCGTTACTGACGATTACGGGGACACGCTTTACTCATTCAATTTTAAATTTTGACCAAAAATCTCTCTGACAAATTATAGATTTGATAATAGTTAACTATAACATACCAGAGCGATATTTTCTTCAAATTGAAAATTGAATGAGAAAAACGGATCACTGCAATCATAACGGGTGGCACTCACATCGTTCTAAGTAAATAATGAAATTAAAATTAAAAATGCATTTCAAAATGAAAAGTTTACCTTCATTTTTAAGCCTTATCCACTCTTGGCAAAATTCCTTGATTTTTGATGGACACCCTGCACGACATAGTTTCATTAAATCTTTAGGTATAACTAAAAATGAAGATAAAACATTAGATAAGTAAATGTCTGTGAACTGTATTGCATATCTAAAATCAAACGATATAATAATTATCATTACCATGTTTTGTATCATTGACTTCCCCATCTAATAGAAAATATTCATTATTTACAGTTTCAACTAATCTTAATGAGTGTCTTAGACGAATAGCATTCGTCATAAATTTCCTATGAAGAATACATCCATTTTCACTGCAAAAACAAAATAAAAGTATACCGAATGTTACTCAATCAGTTTCAATTATTTGATAATAAATATATAAAATATTACTTTAATAATTTTCCTTCATATTTCAAACTATAGTTTCTTTTATAGTCGTCATCGTATGTTACACAAGGTGTCCAAGATGTCAATAGTTTTGGATTTTCTTTTGAACCAAATGATTTCAATACTATTTCTTCATTATTTTCAGGTACACTTTTATTTTTAGATGTTGATTTTTGTTCTATTCCTTTTTTATTGCCTTCTTTTTTTTCAACTTTGTCTTTTGTGACAGCTTCATAAATCTTTTTTTCAGTCTTACTATTATCAGATTCTAGCTGTTTGTAATAATTATTAAATATAATCAATAATAAATATTATCGTTTAATTTGATTAAGAGTTTTACCTGCAAAATCGTATTGGTTTCTTCTTCATCGCTAATATCATCATCAGTATCAAAAGAAATAAAAGGATGATTTAATTCAGCTTCAGTTAATATCGCTATACTAACATCATTGTGATGACATTTATTGGAGTTATTACTCTTCTGATGATGTTTATGAGATTTTGGTAGTTTCTAATAAAAAAAAATTGCTTAATAATAAATGTTACTATAAATATAAAGAAATTAAATAAATCTGAAAAACAGAAGTAAATGAACTTACTTGTTTTTTTAAAAAGGAATCACCAGGTAGTATACTAATATCTGAATAAGACATATTTTTGCTCTTTGATAAATGCTTATGTTTAGAATCAACTTTCACTGGTTCACAATTTTTAAAAGCTGGTTTTTCTTTATTTGTGTTATCCGATTTTTTTGTACCTTTCGTAGGACTGAAGAACCTCAACTCAACATTTCGATTGTCAACAAATTCATTTAAAATTTCATCAGCAATATTACCTACACTTCGAAAAAATAGATATATCATTTCTACTACGAAAATTTATATATTTTATAAACAAATAGTAAGAAAAATTTGTTACTTTTCTTAGGACTAGGCTGCGTGCTAGGTGTAGTTGTTTTTGGTCCATTTCGTCGTTTTTCACCTTCTTCACTTTTGCTATCTCTACTACGATTTCTTCTATATTTGTATCTCTGAGCTCTAGAAAGCTTAGGTTTAATAAGGCGATCTAAAGGTACATGCGGAATACCCATACAACCGTCACTATCTGAAGATTCATTTGAACTCATATGAAAAGGTTTACGTTGTGCATAATTTTCTTCTTGTTTTTCTTGTTGTTCTTTACTTTTGTGAACTTCTTCAGGCTTTGTATATTCTTCATTTCTAACACTTTTAATTTTTTCCTCTGAATTTATATCTTGTGATTCGGAAAATGAAGCTATATTATTACATTTTTGACAAGACTGAATTTGATTTTTAGAGATGGAAACACTGGGTTTAGATTCTATTTCGCGATTACTATTTGATTTATATGATAAAACATATCTCAAACAATCAATTAATTCAATAAATTTATCTAGATATTCTGGTGGACAATCCTTATCACCAAGATTTGAAAGAATAATGCGAAGTTTATCCTCTCTTATAATCTCATATAAATAATTTGCATGTTTTAAATTAGAAGTAGAATTTGCTGTAGAACTAGAAGTATCTTTACTATTTTCCATTTTACATTCATTATTACAACTATTATCTTTTATTTCAGAAGAATGTCCAGAATCATCTATTTTTTCATTTATTTTTTTAATGGCAGGTCTAACTTTGTCAATCTGTTCATCAACAGGCTTTTCAAGAGTTCGTTGACTATCTAATTGAATTTTAGAATAATAACCAGAGGAGCCATCATTACAAACAGATTTTAAAAACTGTTTTTCTTCTTGACGTTTGTTGTTGTTAATGAAAGTAAAATCAGCAATTTCACTAATTAAATCATCATCACTATCAGCTATAGGCATAGGCCATCTGAACGTAACAGGACTTCCTTCTGCTACATAATTCCTCCATAATTGATAAACATTTTCCCAATCATCTGGAAATCCATTATGAAATTTTCCACAAACATAATCCGGTAATTCTGGAATCAGAATTTCAATCATTTAAATTACTATATAATAAAAAAATAACATTAATAAACTAAAAAAAGAACATAAGAGAAAAATTATATTCTAATTACTTAATTTATTATTTACCATTTTTTTCATCAACAATATTTCCATCAAGTATATAGATATGTTTATATAAGGACCTCACTTTATTGCTAGAAAGTCTTTGTATAATTGGTTTACTTCTAGCAACTTTACCACTGTAAAAATATTAAAGATAATTAGTTTCTTTTTTCTGCAAGTTTAATAGGGAGTTTATTCTTATCCATATTGAAAACCTTTACATATAATTTAATTTGTAAATGATTATAATAAAATGTGTCAAAATTTTTTAATATTTAACTTTTTCTTTATTTTACTGTAAGTCATACCATTCCAAAGTTCCTTTTATAACCAATTGTTCTTGTTCATTTAAGAAGACTCGCCAGCGAGAAAAAGTCCTGTTTCCTTTTGAGGTATGAGACTTATAAGATGAACCTCTATCACTCTCTTCACAAGCAGAGGAATCACACATTGAAGATTCAGGTTTTATATCCTTTCTATTTTTATCATGCACTTTGTGTTTTGCAACATTAGTCGTTATTTTTGAATTAAGTAACATATTCGATGGTGGTGGCATAATATCACGATCCTTGTCAATCTTATTAACAGGGTGTTTTTTGACACTTGATGTAGCTATTGGGACTCGTTCAACATAACTAACTTTCTGATTTGGAAATGTTTTGCGTAAGTTAGTACTGGACGATATTACTTCAGTTTCACTTCTCGTGTCCTGCGGAGATGGTGGTCCATTAACACAACTTATATCCAGTCCATCTGGGTTGATACTCGACATATTGGGCCATGTAGGAGAGGTACAATAATCTCTTTGATCACCAGCTTTCATAAGTTCTACTTGTTTTGCAAATGCAAGTTTTAAGTTTCTTTCTAATCGTTTAAATCGTTCATCCTTTTGAAACTTTTTAAAAGCAATCTATAAAAAAGTTAATTAAATAAATGTACTAGAACAACTAACTTTATATCAATATTTGAACTTGCATAACCTAAATTATTGTTTTCAAGTTAATAATTTTTTGGTTTCATTTCTTAAAATTAAATAATCACTATTTCAAAATGTAAATAATTTGGTTATAATTTAAGATGAACAGTGATTCATATGTTTTTGGACAACAATGTTTGTATTAACTTTCGAATAAACATTTGAAGTGGACAAAGTCAACATTTTGAACTTACGCCTGAGCCGTGATCCATGATTTTAATTTTTGCAACACGTTTACGTATTGAAGGTCACTTTCTAGTATATTCATATAAAAAATCTATTTTTAATTAATTTATTATAAAACTACAAAATACTTTGTTTACTCATTTTAAACCCGTACTTTACGGTAAAAGTTGTTGACTTCACATCAGCGCGGTGTTTTGCTCGCATGTTTTGCGCGCCAACTACGTTTCGGAGTAACGCTGTTTCGGAGTACAGTGTTGCCAAATCTACACGTGCACGCTCATCAAGCGAGCGTGATCATCACATTCAAATTTGAATAAAATAATAAATGTGGTTACATATACTAAATATTTTCATAAATAAAAATTTTATAACTATGACTAATAAATTTGAAAATTAATATTAAGTTGATAAATAAAAAAAAAGAGGAATAAATAGTAAGTGATATATAATTTTAACAAAAGTTTTCTATTTTAATATATAAATACATTTTTACAGAGAGAAAATGCAATTTTTAAACAGGAATAGGTTTATGAGGAGAAAACAAAACATACGATTCATTGTTTTGTGTACGAGTTTATTTACAGTACTGGGATTAAATCGTTCTTTTTAAAATATTTATTCTCTTATGTATATTTACAACATATATTTCTCTTATTCCGCTCGAGTCTGCAAACCTGTCGCGAAAAATTATGCTGAAATGCGCGTACATACATATACTCCTTTAGCGCTCAAAAGAGGAGACGAAAATTTTCAAAAGAAACGCAATAACCCACTGCAAACGATCTATCAATATATCGTCACATATTATATAGGATTGACTTTTTCTTTTAGTTATTATGCCGTTTCAGCCTGTGTGCTTTCATTATAATTGAGAAAATGTATATTTTTTTTATGCGCGTCATATACAAAACTCGGCTATAGAACGTACAAAAGAAAGGCACCGGACAACTATATAACATTTGTCAGCGAGGCTTTTTCCTTTTTATTGTTTCTCTCGTTTTCTTCTATAGTAAAAAATAAAATGCATGTAAAACTTGTTATGCTTCCTTTTTTAAATATATATTTTTGCGAAAAATCAAAGGTGGTAGCGTAGCGGATTTCTTCAGTTATCTGTCGCACGGTTTACAAAGATTTCTGCGCTGCCTTTATAGCAAGCGGTAAGCAAGAGGTATTACAATTATTGTGTTTGTTCATTTTCTTGTTGACACTTTTAACTACATGTAACGATTTTTTTTTTACAAATATACAGTAATTAGGTATGTATAGATGTAATGTACAACCGAAGGTAAATTAAACAATGACTCTATTACGATAACACGATTTTTCTATATAAGTAACAACCCAAAAGAAATACTATCACTTAAGTAGCTGTAATTTAAGTCTCTGAATAGATTCTTTAACAACGAGGTATAAAACAAGGATATTAGCTTAACAGTGCACGGTTTTACATCTAGTTCTTGCACTTTTCATTAGGTCATTTTATTCCATTTTCCAACGTACTTAAGTAACAATACATTGTAAACAAATGGTATGTGGACAAGTGCAACGGTCTAAGCTCGAATTTAAATGCTTTAAATGCATTGTGATTTTGCAATGTCATGGAAGAAGTTGAATTGAACATGCTAAAAAAATGAAAATGTTAGCTTTGCTTACTGCTAGGAAAAGAAAATTAATTTACATGAATGGTTTTTAATGGTAACATTTTGTTTTTTTTATAATAAAGTATAAATATAGAATTATAAGTTTGCATGAAATATTTTTGTAATGTTTTTATTTTTTTATGATATAGTAATTATAGTGATACCTGTATCAGTCATGTATTCAACTAACACTATATAAATGTCGCAAAGTGCAGTCAAAAATTAGTAAATAAATTTTCCAAAAGTTGTATACTCTCTAAAATAATTTAATCACCCGAACTTAAACCGTTATCTGTCCACCATTAAAGTATAGACTAGAAACAGCAGAATCAAATTCAGTCGTTTTTGTAATGAACACCACCAATAATTGTTAAATATATTCCTTTTCTCAAGCTATATAATTTCTATTACAATAATGCTTACTTTATTAATTGTATAAAATATATTAATATTATAATATTTTTTGTAATTTTATTAATGCTATATGTAGATAAAATATTCAAGTTTAACTGTCTCTCTTTTAAAATATGTTACGCTTTAAAAGTTATCGAATAATGATGAAGTTTCAAAACTGTTTTATATCATATATATATATATATGTCGGTTACGAAAAATTGAATGAATTTCAATTACATGCACGCATTAAAAAAAAATAATGAAAAAAAAAACAATAAATGAAAAATTAATGCTAGTAAATTCATTGGCTTTAGTCATATCAAATTACGTCGAAACAATGGTCTCCTTAAATAAAATAATGAGATTTTATGTAACAATATATTTCTCATTTGTTCTTCTTTTATAATTGGATATGAAATCATGATTTCCAGTAAAAAATATTAAATTTTACTACATAATAAAGAAATGAAAAAAGTTAATAAATAATTTTACAAAAATAGTTTTTTAAAATAAATCATTATTTAGAGTAATGAGTTATGATAATTTTGAATTGATAAAGTCGTTATTTATCTGTGAAAATTTGAAGACGCTTTATGATCACGATGAAAAAATGAATCTTAAAAAGTACATCTTAAATTTGGATTAACTAAATTAATAATAAAACAAAATAGTAATAATAATAATAATCAAATAATTAATGCATAGTGATTACGAAAAAAAAAGATAACTTAAAAAATTCTTCAATTGTCTAGTACGAATCGAAATCATGGATATGTAGATGTAAATATATCTAAAATTGTACTCGATCGATCTTCGATCGACATCCTCGTCAATTAGCTTCGGATACAAGCGACTTCTTTGTATGAATAGATTAAACGTTAACGTTATAAATTTTATAAATTAAAAACTCATTATAAAAAACGTTAAAAGTCAAATCAATCACTTCATCCTATAATATACGCCTATCGCGGAACCGCGTAACAGTTATCCCCGCCTTTAATTCTCCCTCTAAACAATCTTTATAGTCGTCCTAGCTTCACGACAATACTTTCAAACGTACGCGAACGTAATTACCGAGGGCATCAAACACTCGGCGTATACACTTCGGAACCCCTCCACGTGAAAAAATATCTCTTTTTTTTTCTCGTCAAAAGCTTCGTCGTCCCCTCGTTCAGCAGCATGTGAGCTGCTCTACGTCGCTCAAGCAATCATGTGACAAATCCAAGGAACCAAAGCTCGCAGGTTTGGCCGAGCAGATTTGATCGCTTCGCTTTTGAATGTAACGTCGTCGTCGTAGTCTTCTTCTTCTTCTCCTTCGTCGTCTTCATCGCGCTCCTCGGCTTTGTCGGGTCAGACCACCTGGGCGGGATCGACGAGTGGCTGGTTCGATTCGACTTGCGGACCTATGACAGCAGTGCTAGAAAAGGTAGCAGCGAGAGCCGAAGTTAGTCAATGTGGTCGTGAGAGTCAGAAGTGACGTGACGAGGCAGGGAGGCACGACTTGGTGTAGCCAGCAGGATTCGTGGATGGGACGGATGATGAAGCGAGCGATTTATATGCGTTAAGGGAGCATACGCATTGAAAAGTATATTAAACATTAATGGCGATTAATTGAACAATGCTCCCTCAATCAGTGATGTTATAATCGATGAAAACCATGATAACTTTGAATGTAATTTTAGGAGAAAGAAATGTCATAGTTCAGTGACGAAAATAACGGACAATGTGGTGAAAATTTTAAATTTTGAAAGTTAGTGACGTGAAAAGAATATAAAAAGGTGTGTATAACAAAACGTACATAAATATAAATTGATATAAATAATAATTATAGTTGTTTTATAATCGTGTGCATGATGCGTGGTCGGGATCAAGAAATTGTTTAAGGGTGATTGTGAAAATAAAAGTTTTTAATTTAGATGTGCCATGTAAAATATTTTGTAACGTAGTGATATAATTAATAATGCCAAGAAAAATAAATAAAAAGTTAAAAATTATAGCAGGTGCTGCCATTTTGTAAGCATAATAAATTTTACTAATATATGGTATTGTAAGTTTTAAAAGTTACAAGTGAATAAAAAGTTAAAAATTTTGTGAGTATTATTTAATTTATCAGGAATGAAAATTGTTAATTGCTTCGGAATCAATTTAGAGTAAAATAATCTACGAATTTTTCAACACAAAGTCACACATCGATATACAGAGTATTTGCAGTGAAGGGAATTAGACAAAATCACGAAACACACACTTTTAGGATTAGTAATAAAGTAACGTGAAACAAATATTACCCCGTGCCAAGAGCCAATATTGTAGCTCCCTGTACCAAAGTCATGTCGTCTAATGGCGACCTACAGATTACATAAATTCGCTAGAATCTTTTTACACCAATCACATTTTAAGTAAAAATATATGAATCAGAAATTGTTAGTTATTCTTCACCTCAGGGTTGGCAAGTATCTTTTTTTTAAGAGATTATTTGGTTTCTTTTAATGTATCAGCAGAAATTAAAACATTAAAAAACTCTTGTTTTAATGTGGAGCAAAATATTTCAAAATTGAACTTACCAATCCCTATATATTAGTAACTTTCATTAGTAAAGCATGCTTGATTTCTCTATAAACAATTTGTATAGATGTTAATAAAAAAAAAAGAAAAAAAAATCAATATGTTAATAAATATCAGTTTTTTGTAAATACAATTGCTACCCAAGCCATAACAAAAATTCAAGTTGTAGGCGGATCTTATTATTTATTTCAATTACAGAAAAACTCTGTAATTCTTAAACTAGTCGTTTACAAACTGTGCTGTGCCAATTCTCAAAA
>JAPYZP010000414.1:0-25560 GCA_030522985.1 Torymus sinensis | reverse complement strand
TGGTAGACATGCATATCAATACATTCCTTTCAGCGCCGGTCCTAGAAATTGTGTTGGTCAGAAGTTTGCTCTTCTAGAGATGAAAACTGCATTAACAGCGATTTTAAGAAAGTGGAAAGTTAAAAGTGTTTTGAATCATTCTGAAGTAAAACCTGTGCATAACATAATTTTGAGACCTCATAATGAGAGAATAGATTTGATTTTTACACCACTTAGTAAGACTTGAATAATGAGTGGAACATACTGACTTTGGAACTTGATTATGTTATAGAATTAAAATAGAACTTTATTTAGTAGAACTTAATTGTAAAGAATTTTTATTACATAGCATTTGACTTACTTTTATTTGTTCGTAACTTAAAAATTATTCATCTATAAATTTATAATTATGTAATGATAAATTATTCATTTTTTATACTGTTAATTAAATTTTTACTACATATTTTAATTTGTATGCAAATCCGTATTTTTGAAAAATGTATATAAAATTGAAGCATTGATATACAATGCTGCTAAATCAATTTTCAATATGGTTGAAAATGAACTGATAAGTTATATAACTTTTACCTTTATTGAGACTGTTTTTTATCTATTATAAATGTACTTTAATGCGTATACCATTATATAAACCACAATAAATATGGAAAGGTTTTTGAATATAGTTATCAATGTAGTTTAATTCTATTTTATAATAGTTTGATTATATTATACCACAAGATGGTATAATTTTATTATAATACATATATTTAATGTCATTCAATTTTTGTCATTATAATTATGAATTAAATAAATCTAATAATTACTTTTCATTTAAGCTATTGCATGCAGTTTTTTGTTGTTTTTCTAATTTCAAGTTTCTATCAAAGTTTCTCCCAATTACGTAAGTGAGGAGTTATGGAAGCTCCGAGCCCCATGGCTTCCCTGGTGGTTCTAGTTCTAGGTCTAGTAGGAAGGGTTCCGATTCTTACCTTGTCACAGTTGATATAATTTTTGCGGATAAGAAGTGCGGTTCCGTCCGTTACGCATTGCACTGAGAGAAAAAAAACACTATTTTCGCCTGAATGAAACTTGAGTATTAGATGAAGTTTTAATAGAAAGAAAGTCAGCCTTGTTAGGTTTTCTCTACACTATCATAATATAATTGTCTAGCTTCAGTAAAAGAAATTTGTTTTTCAAATGCAATATCACAGATATTATTCTGACGAATTTTGACGGGGCATAATTGGTCAAGAGGGCTATGATTTTGATTACAGTTAGCGCAGAATTTGTCCATTGAAGCATTTGGACAATGAATTACAATGTTATGTTCAACAGAACCACAATGAGAGCATTTGCCTTTAGATCTACATGAATTTTTGGTATGTCCAAAATTAAAACAATTATAGCACTAAATTGGTTTTCGTTTATATAAATCAGTTTTGTACCTAATCATATTTACATGGATAAATTTAGGAATAACTTTTGTATCTAGTGTTAATAAAATAGTGGTTGAAGGTTCATAAATAAATTTGCCATCTTTGGAGATACGTCTATTTAGCCTTTTAGCATGTAAAATAGGCATGTAATCCATAGCTGAACCAGAATCTACAATTTCTTGCATAGAAAAGTTTAAAGGAAACTTTCTGATGATACACTGTTTGGAGTATAGATGAAAAGGGATAAAGATTTTCAGATATTGACTTGCAAAGATATCACCATTCAATAGTTTATTAGCTAACTCTTTATTGTTAGTAACAATAGCTACAATTTGGTTTGATACACTATAAAGTTCCTTAATACCATTAGGGTATTTGCTAACAATGAATTTACCTACAAACGATGGCAAGATTGATTTGGATCTATTGTTTTCTATGGCAGATACATGAACAATAAAAGGAGCAGACTGATATCTATGAAATTCTTAAATTTTATGTCGTTCTTAGGGCAAAAATCAGCTTGTGTTGAGGCAGTGGTAAGATTCGAATTATTAGATACCTCTGAAGTTGAGGAAAGAGAATCATTTAAATTATTTTGAGAGCCTAAATTTTTATTATTCAAATCTAGATTTATCCAATGGAATATCTTTAGCATGAATAGGCAAACTTAAACCTGCAGGATTGTTATATTCATCATTAAGAGTTATTCAAAATTTGTTTTGACATATTCTCAGTTTGGCTATCAAATGTTTTTTTCTTTAACAGTTTTGAGGTTAATGACTTATTGAGTGAATCTTGATTATTATGAATTCTTTTAACAGATTTAATAATTTTGTTATGTAAATCTGGATGTCCTTTATTTAAATTAGACCTTATATTATCAGATTGAGAAATATCATCCACCAGCATGTCTGTCTGATTGACAGACATGCTGTGGTTATAATGTAGAAGTAAAAGATTGAGTAATAACAAGATAAGAAAAGAGAAAGAAAAGAATTGAGAACAGAATAGAAATATTTACCCTTCCTTTAAGGCTAGTATTTGAAACGAAATCCCATGCAAAAATGCTTTAAATCAAAACTTTTGGAGCACCGATGTCAAAGCACGTCCATCCATCACCGATGCTCAGCTGTCTCCTTTTAATTGCTCATTAATAGCAAAATGTATAAATATACATAAATTTGTGTATAGTTGTTTTTATTAATGGGCTCATAAAGTTTCCAACAATATCGCTTTATTCCGGTTTGCTACGTACTTAGCTGTTTAGTAGGGGCATCCGACATTCTGCATTAACTCATTGAGGAGTGCGGATGCGGCAGTCGGGCTCCAAATCCTGAACTGTCAAAGTGTCCTTTTTGTATCCCCTTTTATATGTTCATTCCTTCTAGTATTACATTAAAATTTTTAAATAATGTAAGTTTTCTTAACAGTAAGATTATCGATAAACGTACGGTAATTTCTCTTTAAAATTAGAATTGTAGCAAATATCAAAATGAGCGCGCGAAACGCGCGTGATCTTGCTAGTTTATTAAATTTTCCTTTTAGGATATTGATGTCATTCTTAAATAATCTTACATTTTTACCAATTACAAATATGCATATAAAGCTTAAAGGAATAATTAGTTAATTAAACGGCAATTAGATGTCAAAATTATAAATTTTATAATTAGAAATAATTACAAGTATCATTTAATTCAACATCGAATAAAATCCTTTTGTATCACCGTATTAATATTTGCTAAATTATATGTGAGTAATAAATAATAGCTATATTTATGATAATACTGCAAACAATTGTGTAACATGAAGCTTGACCGATTAGTTTTATATTTTTACAATCCGCCTCACATTTTTATGAATTCGTATTTATTATTTTTTGTAAATTTATAAAAGTTTCAGTTTATACTGAAATATTATGTTTAATAATTTTTGTATCAGTTAAAACTTTGCTTGTAATCCGCGTAAAAAAGGCTGTTCAAAATTGTAATACTTTATTCGAGTAAGATCTAGTCAAGTAATTTCATAATTAATTTGTAAACCTATGATTTTCAATAATTGCAAGCAACGTATAAAATTCGTCGAGAATACTTCGACAAGAATATCTTTTCTCTCTCATCTTCCTTCTTCGTCGCATGCAGTACAGCGTTCTCTCTCACGATCGAAGAGGAGTATATACGAGCCGCTGGAAAATACCCTAGATAAGGGATAAATGCCCGCTCTCTAGGTGTTAAAGCACAGGGTTCTCGACGAAATTGTGGCGCTTTCCCACACCACTCAACTCGCTTGCCATTACAATACAGGACTTTTCTAGAAAAATTATAGCCGCCGCAGCATGCAGCAACTACTATTCGACGATGCATCCGAATCGCGACGTGTGATACGACATGCAGTTTTCGAAGGAGGAGCTTTGTTAATAAAACTAGCCGCTCCGCACTGTACAGATCAGATCAGTCCTAGATCTCGGTTTGGTAAAAACCTTTTAAGCCTAATAAAAAGTAAGTAGCCAGTTCTTCAAGCCTTTTATTTCAAACCTCTCTCTGCGCTTCCATTTTTCCTCTCATTTTCGGTTGAAGGGCTCAGCACCTATAGACCTCAGCACCAAAGGAGAATTCCTTGAAGTATATCCGGTCGAAGGACTTAGCATCTGTTGAACCTTATACTCGCCTGTCGTTGTTATACTCGCCAGTCGTTGTTTTGAAAATATTTAATATTCATAAAATTGAAAAAATTATTTAATAACCGAACATAAAAGAGGTAACAAAAATGAATACAATTTTGATGTTTGTGGAATTGCTGGTATTATTTGGTGTTATCGTTCAAATTTTACTATGGATATACAATTATTTCTCTTTACGAAAAAAAATGAAACTCATACCTGGTCCAGAAAATATACCATTCATTGGAATAGCTTGGAATGTCCGAAATATTCAGTCTGAAGGTATGTGTAAAAGTACTATTAAGTCATTAAATTACTAACAGTACCATTTATACGAGTTAGAATATCATGCGTATTCATATATTCATGTTAAAATTTGCACAAAATAAATAATTGCTTCATATTGAGAGCAGTTTATTATCAATTGTAGATAAGAAATCTTGTTGATTACGATCATTATCTATATGAACCGAAAAATGCATATATTTATCTGCAATCGGTAACGACACTATAAACAAAATTAATAAATGTGTCACAGAAGTTAGACTTCACTTTAATCCCATCTTTATTCTAAAAAGAATAAAAATGTTACAGCCAACCATGATTAATTAAATATTGTTAAAAGTTTAAAAAAACTAAATAAAGCGTCTGAATTTAAAGGCACGTTTAAAGTTTAATATGCTGAGCGGATATTCTATAACATGATCGCATTAGTATTACACGATTATTTAATAATTTAAAAACAGACACTAGCTGCAAAGTAACTGGCAGCACGAATGAACATAATGCAGGCTTGCCTTCCAGGCCAAGCTCACTGTGATGAGTCATGGTGAGCTTGGCCGTGAACGATGATGCTCGACATTGAAGGCTACCGCGAGAGCAGCGTATGTAGCTCTTAAATTATAACAACAGTCAAATGTGATAAAAACATGGAACATGTTGCTTGTATTGCTTTAGATAGTTTGTTCAAATTAAACACATTTTGTAAAATGTAGATAGGTTGTAGAATAGATTATGAACTTTCTTTTTTGTCGAAAAATTTGTTTGTTTTAATTTTGAACCTGAAATTTTTTCTATTCATATAGATATGTTTATATGGATGACGGATCTATGTTTTCAATATAAAAATGGAATACTTGCTATTTGGTTCATCACTGAACCGGAAGTTCATGTAAGAAGGCCTCATCAAATAGAGGTATGTATTATCATTTTGCTATTGTGTGTTTTTCTAGGCTATAATATTATAAAAATAGCTTAAACATGTAATTTTTTACTCAATCAATTTAGGTAATATTACGAAGCCAAACACTGATAAGGAAATCCAAATTTTATGATTTTATACAACATTTTCTAGGAAACGGTCTTCTTACATCTACCGGTATTGAACATTATACTATTAAACTACAATTTTATATGTAATTTTAGAAAACCAGAAAATAACATAATTTATTATTCTTATATTGTATACGTCAATGCCCTCCAGACGTAACATAATTTATTATTCTTCTTATAGGGGATCAATGGCATCGAAGTCGACGATTAATAACACCTGCGTTTCATTTTGCGGTTTTGGATGGCTTCGCTGTTACATTTACTGAAAAAGCTGATATACTAAACGACTGTATAAAACGGGAATTTGATAAGAATCCAACAAAATTGATAAATATTTATCCCTTAGTTCTCAGATATACGTTAGATACTGTTTGCAACACAGTGATGGGCTTGGATATGGATATACAACGGAACCCAATAAATGAATACTTTGATTCATTACATAAGTTATTTTCGGATATTTTTTTATCGTATTATATTTTAAATATTAAATAATAGAAGATATTCTTTATTTTAGATATGCTGAACTCGCCGTCGACAGATATTTAAGTTTTTGGAAAAGATATGATATTATTTATAATCAAACTAGTAAAGGAAAAGAATATAGGCAGTGTATTGACAAATTGCATGCATTTACGATAAAGGTATAGTACCAGTTGCTGTCTAAGTCAGACACAGTCGAATGAACTATACTATTAGAAGTTAATTGATAATGTATGTCTAGGTGATCAATGAAAAGAGTGCATCAAGAAAGCAAGCTTCTAAAATTAATGAGAAGAAAGTTCATAGTGATGAAGATGATAACGGTAAATTAATTTTTGACTGTGTCTAGGGGAACGAAAAATAGTGTACGCGAAAAAAGTAGGATACGCAAAATCCGCCCTCGTAAAACGCGTAAAATCCGGTTCATACGCGACAAGAACCCTGCTTGCCCGAAATATTTGTAGCAAAGTATTCGCAAAAAAGGTGAGACTACGATATTTCTTGCGAACGCGATGATGACGGCAACTTGGAAAATTATTCGAGTTTCGTGCCGAGAGGAGGATTTCGAGTATGCGCTTTTTCCTTGTTATTTTTCGTTCCTCTATAAACACACTATTAATTTTTATGATTTAAGTTTTTGTATTCATAATATATATTCATTTTAATATTTTTTTTTTTACTTTTCTTAGGAAAAAGCAAAAAAAAATCATTTTTAGATTTATTGATGGATTTAAGTGAAGCTGATGAAAATCCATTATCTGCAGAAGAGTTGCGAGAACAAGTCGATACATTTATGTTTGGGGTAATGTCTTTAAAATAGTTTCTTCAAAGTAGCTGTGATAAAGTGTAAATAATATATGATTTGCCTATATACGAACAATAGTATAATATATTATTATTTATTTATATTATAAGGGCCATGATACTACAGGAGTAGCACTGAATTGGATAATATTCTGTATTGGTAACAATCCAGAAGTTCAAGAAAAAGTTCATGAGGAAATAGATTACGTATTCGGTGACGATAATGATCCCGCTACAAAACAACAATTAGCAGAATTGAAGTATTTAGATAGAGTTGTAAAAGAAGCTCTACGATTGTATCCCAGTGCGCCAATTGTCAGTAGACATTTAGATCATGATGTTACAATAGGTAAGAATTCATAAAAAAATTATGTATCTGTACAATCACGACGCTATTATTTTATTACATATTGAAAATGTTATTCTAACTGGCAGATAACTACGACATTCCCAAAGGAGTACAAATAAATTTACAGATTTATCAATTGCATCACGATCCTGAAGTTTGGGAAGATCCTGAAAAGTTTGATCCTGATCGCTTCCTACCAGAAAACTGTCATGGAAGACATCCTTACGCATATCTTCCATTCAGTGCTGGGCCAAGAAATTGTATTGGACAAAAGTTTGCACAGTTGTTGTTAAAAATTTCCCTTACCGCCATTTTAAGAAAATGGGAATTCAAAAGTGAATTAAAGCCAACGGAAGTAAGAATAAATCCGGCGTTAGTTATGACACCTCATAATGAAACGATGAATGTATATGTTACACCTAGAAAAACCAAAAATTAAAATTATTGTAATATTTTCTTAGCTTTAAAGATATCGATTTCTTGAATTTGGAATATTACAATATGTAATGGCACGATGTATTCACATAATTGTTTAAAGATATTTGTATATTTATTTTGTATAGGCGACATTTTTGTACAGTATTTATAAGAAACTATTGAATATTTCACGAAAAATCCTTTCTATGTACAAATTTGAAAAAATATAAACATTTTTAAGGGTTTATTTAGATTACACATCACTGTATTTTTTATTCAAAAACTAACTTATAATTTTTAAAAATTTAACGTGATAATACCTCTTATATTTATAAAAATTTGGGTTATCAATATTGATATTTATGTAAAGTTATTTAATTTAAAGAATTAAATATAATACTATTTATTCTATTTCTATAAAGATATTGTGGAATGTTATATTTTTACATTTATTTTATTTTTACTTGACTCGTGAAGACTCTTATTTTTAAAATTGGCAGAATATAGCGTTGTCGATAAAGGCGAATTCTGTTGCACGTCCTGTGCAGTGTTTCGCAGCAGCAGCACCGGTTTGGTTCATCGATATCGATGGCGAGAGACCTACACGCGAGCTCATCATGCTAAACAGTGTGCTTTGATCCTTTGGAAAAGTGAGAGTAATACAGTGTTTTTATGGAATTTTTTTCGGTAGTTTTCTCTAACACAGCCCGCCAACAGTATAACAAGCTAATAAAATCAATAAGCTCTGAATTCTTAGAGAAACTGCATGTTAGTACTAACAAAACCGGTTAATCATTTTTATGGTTAAAATTGGCTACGTCTTTTTGCAAAAAAAAAAAAAATTATTTTTTAGGTAAGTACTTTTACTAAAATTCTCAATGAAAATTTCATGAGAATCACATATAAATAGGATGTACCACATATTAAATCACAAGAGAAATCTCTTACCAAAACACCGTATATGATTTCACACAAGGTCGTATAAGCAGTCTGCTATTTGCGATCCCATAGAATTTCAATATATCGGTTTTTTTTTAAATTATATAACATTACAAACAGTCTTGTACAACGACTCATATAAAGTCTAGTGTGGGATCCAATGTATTATTGAATCTTGGGTGAGACCGCATATGAGATTTCACGTGAGATCACACGTGATTTAAAAAAAAAGGAAAAATTAAAATTATGAGAAACCTACTTATGCTTTAGCATCATGCTCATAAGATTTTATCTTGTATTTCATGTGAAGTTGTACGTGAGATGTTATGTGCGCCAGTATATGTCATTCTATAGATGTGATCTTTTTCAAAGTGAAGAAAAAAATGTATCTCTTAATTTTAGAAATGAATTTTTCTTACTGTTTATATCTATTGAAGATTATCAAATAATATATGAGAAATATGCCATGTTGATGTTGATGTTTACTACTGAAAAATAATATTTTATTTCTACACTCTCATGAAATGTGATAAAAATCTTTGATAAATTGTTACTTATCATGAATAAGAGTCACTTCAGTCGCCTGATAAATATTGCGTATTCTCATTTATTAATATTATTTAAAGGAATTTTTACTATATTAATTTTGAGACTATGATATTAATCAGTTACAGACTTATACATGTTTGCTGCTGTGCTGATAAATGTCCAGTTATCCAAAACTTAAAGCAAGATGTCACTGAATTATGCAATGTTCAGTATATGGATATTAGCTATTGTGAAACTTATATCAGTGGCTATTATTACAATTATTATAAAGTTTTTGGCAGAATATTTATATTTAAAATACCAATTTAGAAATGTACCTAGCATTGGAGGTTTACCATTCGTTGGTGCAGCTTGGGAGCTTTCAAGAATACCCACTGAAGGTGAGAAGTGAATTAAAAAGTATTAAATATCAGTAGATGATAAAAACTATTTTTATATTCTTGAACGAGATAGCAAGAATATGGTTGTATTCACATAAATATATATTCATAATTATGCTATAACTGTACATAAAATACATTTTCTGACATTTTTATTCTTTATAGTCTCATTGTTATTTTATTTACAATAAATAAGTATCGATAATTGTTGATTTAGAAATTTTGTGTGTTGTATTGTTATTTATTATTATTTTAAAACCGTTTTTATTCAATTTGAATCGTTGTTGTCTTTTTGCTTTAAAACATAAGAAAGTTTTTTCACAGTTTGTGACTTTTAAAAAAGTGTGTGTGTATACATTTATATTATTTTTAATGCAGAAATTAATACATCATTTGAATCTATTATTCTCAAGACAAATGTAATAATGTCATAAATTGCTTCGTAATTTATTCGAAGATTAGTATATTACGATACTATAGTGCTTTAAGTGGCCCATTATTGCACGAGAAAAATATAGCGAGGGTGATAATTTAAGTCGTGTAGTGGACCACTGAAGGCACTTCGGGCCTTAAGCATTCTATTATTGTACCGAGCGGTAGCGCCCGAGCGTAGCGAGGGCGATGGGCACGGTAAAATAATGGACTACGTAAGTCACAGATAGGCATATGATGACCTATATATTGTGTGAATTTAGCTCACGGAGTGCTATAAATAATTTTAATAATATTTTTTATGACATATTCAGATCAACAAGAATGGTTTACACAATCAGCACTAAAATTTAGAGGCAATGTTTTCATCACGTGGATGGGTACGAAACCTTTTGTGAACATACAAAAACCAAGGCATATGGAGGTACGTTATCTGTACATGCTCTAAAAATACTATGCAACAAAAAAAAATTCATTTATTCAGTGGTCAAAGAACCGTTCGGTAAAATATATAATAATAAAAATTTAATGGAACTGTAACTGAAAAGTATACATCCTCTGCAGAAATAGATTTCTACCAGATACTTAGCATTATTAACCAATTTTTTCAATATTTTTTTTCAAAGGCTCTTCTTCCTAGTACTGTTAATATAAAAAAATCAGTTATTTACGACATGATAACTCCTTGGTTGGGAAACGGGCTTTTAACGTCAACAGGTGATTTGGAAGCCATGTACTATTCTTATAAGTGTAATAAAAAATCGTAATAAAAATTATTTTAATTTACAATTTGCAGGCGAAAAATGGTTTCATCAACGACGTCTTCTGACACCAGCATTTCATTTCCAAGTTTTGGAACAATTTACAGAAGTTATGAATGAAAAGGCTGATATTTTGAATGAATGTATCAAATACTTTGTGGAAGCCCATGCCGACGAATCCTTGGACGTCTTTGCATTCGCTTCGAAATTTACCCTTGACGTGATCTGCGAAACAGCGATGGGTGTGGACATGGACGCACAGCGAAAACCTCCCAGTGCCTACTCCACGGCCTTGCACAAGTACGTATGTATTTTTGATGCACGTTTTGTCAAGTCATGAAAAATGTATATTTATGTGCTGGGTTTTGCAGATTTTCCTATTTGGTCATGGAACGTTACGTTCGTCCTTGGTACGCGTCGGATTTTATTTATTCCAAGACCAAAGATGGACGGAGGTTCCACGAGGCTATACAAATAATGCACAATTTCAGCATGAAGGTATAAACTTTATTCCCTTAAAATGCGGCTTGTTTTGTGAAATTGACTCTTTTTTTATTTTTAGGTAATTAAGGAGAAGTTAGATAAGAGAGGGACAGTGCAAACCGTTGAAGATAAACTTGAAGACGACGAAGAAGAATTCGGTAATAAGCATACAATGAGAACGATATTTTTAATTTTATCGATCAAAAATTAAGCATTCTGTATTTTAGTTTTTATAGGTAGAAGAAAACACAAAGCATTTTTAGACTTATTATTAGAAGCTAGTGAAATCGATGAGCATCCACTGTCGACTGACGAGATCAGAGAACAAGTCGATACGTTTATGTTTGCTGTAATATACTGAACACGTATTTAAAAAAGCTTTTACTACTTATATCTATCATGCTTATTTTCTAAAACATATAATTCAGTTGATTTTTATTAGTGTATAAAAAAACATAGCATCCTCATTTCTGGGTAATTCTTTTCATGAAGCTGAGAAAGAAATTCATTAACTAATGACAAGTGTATTTCATTAACAAAAATAAGGGCCACGACACGACAGCCACGGCAATTAGCTGGACGCTCTTCGCGCTTGGCAACGAGCCAGAGGTCCAGGAGCGGCTGCACGAGGAGCTGCGCGACGTTTTTGCCGACGGCGCCGATAAGCCGACAACGGGCGCCGAATTAACGCGGCTGAAGTACTTGGACCGCGTGATAAAGGAGACTCTCCGGCTGTACCCGAGTGCGCCCTTCATTTTCCGCGACTTATGCGAGGATGTGGTGTTCGGTACGTGGGCCGCCTTTTTATAACTCTCATTACCATAAATTGCAAGAGTTTGTGAGGTACCGCGGTAGAGCAGTTTGTTCAGTACTGATGACAAGATTTTCATTGTTTTTTTTTTCTTTTCAAACGAACTAATTCTATGAACTTGTATATTTTTATTTAACGAAGTAATTTTATATTTTAGATGGCCACAAATTTCCCCAGGACACTTCTGTGATAATCAACATATTCGACCTGCATCGGGATCCCGAAATATGGGAAAATCCTCTGGAATTTAATCCAGATCGCTTTCTGTCCGAAAATCTAAAAGATAGGCATCCCTACGCGTTCATTCCATTTAGTGCCGGTCCCCGGAACTGTATCGGTCAGAAATTCGCCCTTTTGGAGCTGAAAATCGCATTGTCAGCGATACTGCGCAAGTGGCGCGTGAAAAGCGTAAAATCGCCTAAAGAGATTAAATTACAAAGCGACCTCGTTCTCAGAGGTTCCAAACCTTTAAAGTTATACTTCACACCTATCACAGTCAGATAAATGGGTTGATCGACGAATAATTTATTTATTTTTTTTATTACACAGAATATATCTGAAATTTATTAAGAAAAAATTGTGATAGTACTTATAAATATTATGGTTATATAAGGAAGTTTTCTTTTTTTTTCTCAATTGTAAGATCTGTTTTATTATATGAAAATAATCGTCAGCAGTGAAATACTGTGTGTTAATATTTGATATTTTGTTACTTTTGTAATAAGTTAAATTAGATAAGATTAAAATTTAATTAAAACGACTGTCGTAATTCCTTTCTTGCAACAATCCTAAAAGATCCGCAAATCAATCTTAAAAGAATATTGATAAGATGTTCAACAATATCAGTATAGATAAAAATAAGCACATTGTTTTACGTTAGAACACACAATCTCTTTAAACAACTGACATTTGAGAACAGATACCATTTTTTAATCATCTATATTAAATAAATTATTTTAATTAGCGTAAAAGTAGTAATAAGATGTATGTACAAATAACATTTCACTTTGAACCGTATAAATCAATACCAATTACTTGTTACAGCCCATTTATTCGCTTAACGACATAGGCAGCTCGTACTTGGCGGGATAAGGCAGATTTCTGCATTATATCCTTGAACGCCTGACCGAGAAAACAGACGATGCGAATGGGGGCGCCACCTTTCAGGGCTCTTTCACCTACTCTGCTACTCAATCTAGTTTAGCTCGTTGGACGGTGCTGCCTCGGCACTCCGTAGCGAGACTCCGAATTATTTTGAAGGTATAGCATATTATGTTTTGGAGTTTGGACTTCAAAATAATCAAAATATCAGCTGTTTTCAATAAACGTATTTAAGATTAAAAGTCCCAAGAGATGACTCATTGAAGTAAAAACATTTTTCAACTTATCTAAAGCACTGAAAAGCAATCATATGGCACGTAGCTATAGAGAAAATGTAACCACGCATTGTTTATGTTTATTTGCATAGCGTTGATCTCCGATTATCCCAGTAATAACCACAGTAAATAAACGCTCTACTACGCATAAATACGCTTGAAACCACGTGACGTCCCCCTGAACTTAACATTAAAAACCAAATGCAGATATACACGGGAACGGGAGTGACGCTCTCCCTCCTCTGCGGCGCACCTCTCCCACAATGCTAATTCGTGGTGGGGGATCGCGTGTCGCCTGCATATAAGTGTAGCATGTATATAAGTATAGTCTCCGCGCTCCGTAGAGCTGCTGCCGCTGCTGCAGAGCCAGAGTACCTCCGGAAGGTTATGTTATCTGCACCCATCGCAATTGTTATTGAGACCGACGACGACACGACGAGAACGATGGGATCAGCTGCTGCGCCGTAACATGCGCACGCGCGCCCCGCGCTTCTTTGGTAGTTTTGTGGTTCCCCGCCGTGATATATCTATATATCAAGCAATCAAGCGGTGTAGGCAAGTGTATATACGTATACGCACCTATACTCGCTATAGCGACGCTACCTACCTGCGGCGATCTAGCAACGACTGTGTATTTTACGCACCTCTGCGCCGCCTCCGCACGCCAGTGCGAGCGTTGACGATTTTGCGCATAAGTAAGGAGCGAGGCGAACAACGATGAGTGCTGCGTGCGTCGCAGAGACGAGGGGCAAACAACACGTACACCCACGCGCGCGCGTCCGATAGATAACGAGAGAACTATGAGTTCAAGTGCGCCTCGTCAGCATCAGCAGTCGTCGTTGTCATCTCTGTCGTCGCAGCAACAGCAGGAACGGCAGCAGAAGCATTGATCCGTTCGATTAGCGGGCCAAGGTTTGGTCCATGTTTGGCAACGCTCCACACACTGCCACTCTCTCATTTGATTTTCCTCTATATATGTAGATGTGCACGCGCGTCTCTCTCTCCGCGATTGTGTGTTCGTGTGAATAAGTATGTGTGCATGAATCAGAATGAGCGCCGCCGCTTGCTGCGCACGTATCGTTTTGACTTTGGTAGCGCTTGGAAACGCACGCACCTACCTATACATATAATTACACGCGCACGCAATCCGAAGGATGTCTGTATGTAAATGTACATAGGTATGTACGTGTAGGTGCATGTATATGCTACACCTACACTCAACACACCTGTGAGAGTATTCATCGATCTACTGTACCTACTAGCGGAGCTCTCTCTCTCCTCGCCTCGCCAACGCACTTGTGGCTTTTTGACGCGGCTCTGCGGCGCGCGTAAACAATGCCGAAACTCGTCTCCTTATACATTTTTCGCTTGCGATCGGTCGCTTTCGCCGCGGAGCGGCCGCGGGTGGGCGCCTCGCACACACACAATACGAGCGCTTGATATATATACACACCGCCGCCCGCTAGCCTTGCGGTGTGCACGTACACGCGCCGTCTTTGTTGCCTGCCCGCGCGCTCTCTGGCTCTTCTCTCGCACCTCTAGTCGATAATACACATCGCGAGCCTCCGCTCGCTCCCTCGCGCGCGCTGACTCTTTTTTTCTCTTCTTGCTTCTGTTCGATCGTTGTTTATTTTGAATGCGCGGCTGCATGAGGGAGAACGACAAAAAATGCGTTACGTAAGTTCATTGAGTATTTGGCCTGCTGGGGGAAAAGGCGCAGTTCGTGTTGACAAAGTTATATTTAAAGCTCGCGCGGAGGGACACGGAGGAGAGTTGCACAAGTGTATATACGGCCCCCCCGCGAGACACCGAGAGAGAGAAAGAGAGAGAGAGAGAGGGGGAGTGAGAGAGAGTTTTACGGTTCTACCTATTGATTCGCTCGTTGATTTTGGAGTTTCGCGCGTAGGTAGCTTGGAAGTCAGTTGAGTGCTAATTCGGCAATTCGAGATGTGTATTTTATTCGTTAATGACGAGTTGGGTTTTATTGAACAATCACTTTATAGTGGCAATGATTGACTTACAAAAATAGATGAACTACATTTATTGAGTCATTATATTTTTAAAACATAAAGACCATCTATTTTTGCATTGAAATATCAATTTCTTAATCTTTTTTACTCCAAAAATTATAGCCGTAAAATATTCTTCTGGTTCACCTGTGGAACTCTAGTATTTATTTTATGTAATGAACAGAGTTTAAAGTGCCAATTCTGCTCTATTCGTATAGTTTTTTAAACAAGACAGTCAGAATTTTATCAACTAAATATTCTTATTTGTTTTCTTGTAGGTAAATAGATGTACCTGGGAAATTATCAATATCACAATGTAAGTGTAACTATCTACATGTGTACACGAAATACTCATTCAGTATTCCAGTAACATACAGATAAACAACTTTCAGGTAAAGAAATCAGAACATTTCATGTACTGCACTTAAATGTCTCTTCATGACGCTGCTATGAGTAGTGCCTTATCAATGTACGATGCACCTAAGCAGGAAAGTAGCTCCAGTGGAAACACGCTCGATCCTGGGATTGTTGGAGCTACAAAAAAGCTGGCCCGGGGCATATCGCGAGCAACTGAAAATGCTGATATCGTTGAACATGCTCGGATGAAATTAGGGTTAGGGTCCATTGATACTCCAGAATTCACCTTCTCATTACCTGATCTATCTATTTATCCTGGTAAGATTTTAATATGAGTATTATAAAAACATTAATAAATAGTACTTTAAATTATGTTGAAATTGACAATGTACATATTAATTAAATTGACAATTTACATATTAATTATGTTAGTGACTATTAAGTACTATTTAAATGTTGCATAAAATATTTATGTCTATCAAAACTAGCAAAATCTATATTTTTCATCTAAAATTTTACAATTTATAGATGACTTTCGTCATTTTTTGGAGAAAGACCTCATAGAAGGAGGATGTCTTGCTTCTTTGGAAGCAGCGGGAAGATTAAATTGGTGGTGTGGAGGAGGAAAAAATAGAGTATTGTGGCCACTAGCAACAACAGGTGATGGAAATTGTCTTCTTCACGCTGCATCTCTTGGAATGTGGGGTTTCCATGACAGAGAACTTACTTTAAGAGAAACGTTACATGATACTCTGGCAAATGGAGAGTACAAAAAAGCTCTTTTCAGGTATTTTACTTTTATGAATATTATTTATTTATAACTTATGGATAGAGTAGAAAATAATTCTAAATGAAATATAAATTTTAGGAGGTGGAAATGGAGACAGATGAGCTTAAATGCTGCTGCTGGTTTATCTTACACAGAAGCTGAATGGATTTCAGAATGGCAAGCTATAGTTGATATGGCATCAAGACATCCAAGAAATCAAATGAGTACTTCCTACCAAAGTTTAGAAGAGGTAAATCTTATAAACTACTAATATTAAAAAAGGAATAACAACCATTTTTATATTTGAAATAAGAATAAAAAAACTACATGATTTATCAAACTTTTTAGATACATATTTTTGCTCTGGCTCATGTTTTGAGGAGACCAATTATTGTAATAGCAGAAACAATGCTCAGGGATTCTGAAGGTGCGGCATTGGCTCCAATTCCTTTTGGAGGGATTTACCTACCTCTTGAAGTTCCTCATACAAGGTGTCATCGAACACCATTATTATTGGCATATCATTCTGCACACTTTTCCCCACTTGTCACAGTAGATAGTAGTTCTGATCCCAGTGAAGGCAGCCGTATGGGATACAGCATACCACTTGTGGATCCTGATACTGGTAGACTGTATCCTGTATTATTTGCAGTCGATCCTGGTCCTGATTGGGATTGGTCTGCTTCTCAGGAATTGTTGGCTTTACAGTCGGAAACAGTGCGTATAAAAATAATTTTTATTAATTTTGTAGGAATATTTTTATAGTGAATAAAATAAATAATATACTTCTTTTAGGAAGAAACTATTATAAAAGAATATTTAGCTTATGAAGAACAGGTATTTACACCTGATGAAATAGATAGGTTATCTGAAACAGATGCAGCAAAAAATAAAACAGCTAAACAATTGATGGGCGTAGCCAAGGGATTTGGATCAATTGGAAAGTCTGTAACCAGAAAATTTTGGTCAATGACTAAAAGACCAAAGAGCCCACCTTCTAACTCAGGTGGATACAGTGATACTTTACTTTGTGTTAGAATAAGAAGTAAAAGGCATCAATTTGTTGATCAAATGCTTCAAAATTATTTAGAAAGCGCTCATGCAAGGTAATGTGGATATTAGTCAATTAATAACATAAAGTTTATTGTTATCTTCTTTTTTTTAACTATTTAAATAATTTTAGGTACCTGCAAGATCACCAGGGTAATAGTACTACTAACTCTGGCAGTGAAATGAATTATGGGGCCGGTAAATCAAAGTTTTATGCTGCAAGTGATAGCAATAGCCATGCAAGTGTCAGTAAGCTTCCAGCAACACATCCAAACAAAGTTGGAGCTCTATATCTTTCAAGGTAAACTTTTTTTAATTTTATGTATATATTATATATAAATATTAAAAACAATTAATGTCTTTTTTAATAGATCAACTTTCTACAATGATCAAGTATTACCTGAAGAACCCAAAACTGAACTTTGGAGTAACAATGGCACTGTAAGATATTCTTTTCATTATATAAATGGATGATATTTTATTAATAATAATAATAATAATAGTAGTAATTGTTATTTATTTTAGGATTTAGTTAGGCATTGCCGTACTCAAGACTGTAAGTTTTTTGGTTCTCCTGAAAATCAATATTACTGTTCGCAATGTTGGGCAGATCATCAACTACGTTGAAAGAAGTTTCATCCCACCCATGACAATAATTTTTGTCTAACGAAAACAAGCATAATTTGCAGCGTGATACTAAGATATATAATTATTTCTTCTCGGATAGTATTTTATCTTATTTATTTTCTTAATGAAGCATGCAGCTTACACGGTTGTACTTTTTAGTCTTATATTTTAATCCCTCCGACAATTAGTCTTTAGGTGAAAACGAATAGAGATTAGATCTTTATTAAATCGGGTCTTTCATTGAACGAATTGATAACGACAATCCTGCCTTGCCTTGTACGCCCATAACAAAATTAATACTCGACAATATTTCAAGCTTTTTCAAGTTTATTTCAAAAATTGTTTTCAAGTAATTTTGCGCTTTTTAGTTGAAAACTAACAAAATCATGTATGAAAGATTATATTTTTGTGAATCTCCTTGACAATGATCAAGGAAGTCGACACAAAAGGAAAAGAACGAAGATATATATCAAAACTCTGTATAAGTTAAAAGTATATGTTACAAAATAAAAAGATATTTTTTTAAATATTTGTATTTTCTTCTTTTCCATTAATTATTGAACAATGACAAGGTTATTTTAAAATAATTATTCAAATAATATGTTAAAAAATAATTTTTTATTTTTATTCACTAAAACTACAGCTATAGTTTTAAATTTGGTTACATCATTAAGTATTATACAACACAATTTTTAATAAGATTAAATCATTCATGTTTCATAATTGTATCTACTAAAGCTGAATTTGATATTAATATTCATGAAAATAGCTCAAAATTGGTCCGCTTTCATTTCGTGAAATTTTATAATAGGTACATTCATTCATATTCATATTATTTCATAGAAGTAATAATTATAAGAGTTTGTAGATATATGAATACAGTAAAAAAAGTTTAAATGTATCATTTATGAGCAGTTATTAGCCAAATTTAAATGAATGTTATAATTAGATACGAAACCACCTTACGAAACCCCTATCGAAAAAGTACCATAATATCGGAATATTTTGTGTGCACACAAACTTTGTCAGAAAAAGAATCGGTAAGCACTTTTAGATGAATAGTTTTTCATTAAAAACATATTGAAATTCGTATTTTTTCATTAAAAACATAGGCGTATTGAAAATCGTATTTTCAAACGAATAATGTATTAAATAATAGAAAAAAATTGTTTTCACATAATTTTATAGATGTGTAAATTACTCATTCTCATTAATTAAAATGGGATTACTTTTTATTTAAATACATTCAGTTTTCGAATTACTTTCAAAATTGATGTAATATTATTCTGCGGACATACATTAGTTCTAATTCCGAACTAATCAGAAATGTAAGAAGAGGTAAAAATTAAAAAAGAAATTCCCTTTGGTTTACCAATTTACATTTTCCATTAAAAAATTAAACAAAAATTCGCGACGGGCTTTTGCAAACTCAAGACTACTGAATTGTATATACTATAATCAATACCTATCACTGGCTTTATTTTTTTTACTTTTTAACATAAAATACATTTAAAAATTTGTCAAAATAACATGATAATATTTATTTTTTGTCGAAATACCTAATAAATTATACTTTAATCTAAATCATTTGGGATTATGACTTTAAATGATTTACCATATAACTTCGAATCTTTCTTGTGCTTAACACTAATAATATATTATTTTTCATCATATAGGAAGAAGAATACTTAATATCGTCAACTATTTTATCACAGTCAAATATATGTTCAATCCCACATTAGACGTCACCTGTCGGTCGAGCATAATACGCGAGCATCAAAACGTATTTGTTTTGAAGCGCGATCTCGCAACATTACGCGCGCGCGTGCACGGTGCACAGCCACAGTTTCTGGCATTCGGGCCGATAATTATTCGTTCAGCGGGGCGCGAGTCGAGTGACACACGCACACACCGATATATACGTAAATACGCGCGAGTGTCGCTGTCCGCAGACGATTTATTGATTCGATAAGAAAGAGACAGCCAGGCGCGCAATTGAACGGCGCGAGGGAGACAAGCGCACGTGAAATTATCGGACGCGCAGGCGCCGTATTTTCGATATCACTCGCCAAATCCGAAGCATTAATTTTGCCGGAATTGGCAGGGGATGCGCGAGTGCGCGCGCTCAGGGAGACAAAGGAATTACTCGCGGATATTATAATCTCGCGTGCGCCATTGATGGCCTGTAAAGTGTAAGGATTTTCTTCTAGTATAATTTGTATATTAATTTGTTAATTAATTTGTCAAGATGAGAGAATATTAAAAACTGCGCACCAAATATATTTTTTTTCAATAAAATGTCACGAATTTGGTATAGTTCTTGGTTACGTAATACAAGTTGGGATTTTGTAATTTTGATATAGAATATCTGATGATAATGTATACACGCATATGTGTATCATTTGATCGCATTGAGTTAAACCGGTATTATATCTATATGAAAATCGTACTCCGGTACAGTATTCATATTTATAAATCCATATTATAATTTGATGAGTAATAAGATTTTTAGATAGCAACTCGTGAAACAATTTGCCAAACATTTTTTAGTTATGAAATCATTATTTACTTAATACATATATAATCTGTAAGAAATTGTCTAGATATGAAATCATTATTTATTCGATACATGTTCCACTTTTTATTTTATCGGCAGATAAGATATATCACGTTGAAAGTATTTTTAACTAATGTGAATCATACAATTATAGACTCTACAGGAAACTAACAGTATTTATTTTGATAAAACGAGGTGTTGAAACCATCCGTTTCTTTTTCTTACAATTTATTCCTTTGTCGAAGTAAAATAATGTTTGTCTTCCTGTCATTAAAATTCTTTCTTATTTAATTAATAATATAACAAGAAAATTTGCCATTCTTACTTATCAATTCTACACACCAATATAAAACTTAAAGTGCTTCAAGAATAAAAAGCCTTAACGAAGTAAAATATACGAAAAATCACGTCTCGCGAAATTAAGCCTGAAAAAAAAATCTGACACGCGCCACGCTTAATACGTAATGTCGAGGACGCAGCTCGTTAAACGGCTCATTCCCTCCCGCGAAATTCCGGATCATCCTCGAGACGCCCTCGACGTGCGGGAAGAACGACGCCCCCTTCGTTCCCCTCATCCCTCGCCCGTAATTTGTGGCCGGTAATACCAGTCGCGACGTCGTTTGTAACTCGCTTCGCGGTCGACGGGGCACCCGCATACTTCTATATATATGTATGCGCACACTCTGTCTATATAATACTATATGACTCTGTATGTACGACTCTCGCGTGTACAATTCGCGTGAGCGTTTCCAAGTCGAAAAAGCACGGAATATCGGATGAGACAGCAGCGTCGATTTTCCCGTCCCTCGGTGCGTTCGATTTAGTTAATGAGAATCGATCTCGACGCCGAAGTTTGCGTTAGGGGAGAGAGATGAATAACGCGCGCGCGCGCGCAGCAAGTCATTTTCTGATTTGCTTCTCCCCTTCGCTGTGACTTACCAGCCCGCGCTGATTAATCGGCGCACTTTACGCCGTTCTCGATTTCGCGGACCGCCGTTATATTGTCTTCTAATTGAGTCGGTTACAAGTTCGGATCTGCTGCTGCGTAAGGACTTTGAAAAGCTGCAGACGAGCGAGCTTTTCCATTTCTTTTTTCTTCTACAGTTTCTTTACTTTTACGTATATTGATTTTGCTTTTTATATAATATGTCTTAATATTATATTAATAACGATTAATAAGAATTAAAAGTTTATGTAAAACATCGTTAAATAGAACATTTATTTTTTATTTTTATACATTATATATTTACTATATAATTATATTATTATTTGTTAAATGGAAACTGTCATTTAACTTTATCAAATGAACTTTGGAATAAAATATCGTACAATTCCTTTATGAAATAGAAAAATATAAGATTTTGCATTTTTTTAAATTTGATTTCAGAGATTTTTATCTATCAGGAATATTTCAAGATTAAAGAAAAATTTTCGTATGTTTCCTGAAAGAATCCCAATATCGGAGTACAGCTTTTGAGGACAATTTTTGAAACTATATAAAGTTTTTCCTATTTCTTCGAAATGGCTTCCCAATACTAAAGCATGAAAATTTACGAGATGCTATATATATATATATATATAAAATATATACATACATAATCTACCATTTCGCATTGCAGCTGAGCAATTTTTTCTCGTTGCTTTCCTCCCGGGATTATTACGTTACTGTTTTTCAGATATTTTCATACCTTTCCCACTTTTTCCAGCCTGAGGATCATAACAGTAATTCACGAAAAATCACAAAATCTTACACTCGAGTTCCTCTCGACCCAGAAATTTTTTCCCCGTATAATATATTTCCCCTTCGTTTTAAAATAACATTCCGGCTACTTTTCGAAAAACCTCGCTTTTACGTTATCCGCGAGCAAGCGCATACCCGCCAAATTTAATTTTTCGCAGAAAAAAGCGGACAATGATCCCTATACAACTGTTATGCACCCTGTCTCGATAAAAGAAAATAGCACGTGTCGTTTTCTCATAAAAAAAAATTGAATTAAAAACCCGAAGCACTGTGGATGCGCCATCCCAGACGGAGAGTGAACGACGAAGTATAACAAAGATCGTGATGGCACGTGCGCGCATCGTGCTATATATATATATATATATATGTATATAAAAGAGCCAGCCAGGCACTCAGGGCCGACAAAGTCGTGTCCTCTACTCTCGCTCATCGCGAAATCAAATCGAAAATCAAAGTTCTCGTTCCGCGTCCAAAGGTCTGGCGCTATACGACACCTGATTTCCCACCGGGATCTCTTCGCGTCCGCGCGCGCGGGCGCGGCTCTCTTTCCTGTAATATTATACCCTTAGAATTCATAATGCGATCTTCTCACCCAATCCCCGCGCCGGAGATGGAGAGCGGAATCATCCTCGCAGAACAAGTAACGGGAAATAAGACGCGATTAATAACGAAAAGGACTCTCCTTTCCGGCCTCGGCCGTTCGAATATGTATATGTAGAGGGAGAGGCGGGAAGATTCAAATGAAATTCCGCACGGCGCGGTGCGCTCGATTTAGCGCGGCGGGGGCGCAGAGGCCAGCTCGAGGCACTTGTTGTATAAGGGGGCATACATTTTGCACGGGTCATAGGGCCTCCTACCGCCTCCGCCTCGCTCCTCTCGGCGAGGTTACTGCACTTCGGGGACGAGTTAGCCGACGCTCCTTTTTTCGCGCGCGCGCGCGCACGCGTATACTATCTGCCTCCGCCCACGGATCGCCCATCTCGAATCTACTGGCGATTTTCTCGGTTGGAAAGTATGTATAGAAATATGTGCGTATTGGATGCGTTTTTTTATGTATTAAACTTTTTTATTACTTGAAAAACTGATAGTATATGCTTTAATATAATACCTTTTCTTTAATCAAAATGCTAAATGTAAAACACTTGAAAACTAAGTATTTGTCTGATTTTGTGAAATTTATTTTTTACGTAACATTCATCTTAACAAGTTTTTATTTTTTAGAGCATCAAGATTCACGAATCGAATTATGTAAAACAATATAAATATTATAGTTAATATTTCTTTCATCACATTTATCTCATTTGTTTCATCCAAAAGTTTCAAACGTTATTTAATATTGCTCAGTTCCGTTTTTTAAATTTATTATATTGGTGATTATAAAATTTGTTATTCTGTAATAATATTCCAGTAACTCCATTATCAAACTGTAGTTTTCATGTTATAGGACGTGTGTGCTTTGGCTAATGAAGCACATGTTTCCATTTAAATTTTATATATCTGTAATAGAACGAGGCACATTGATGACAGTGTTGTAACGTATTCTGTGCAAGCTTAAAAATGTTAAGTATTTGAATACACGAATACAGCTTTAAAATATTTTTAGTAGGGATGTAGACCTTCCTGAATATTATAAAAATCGATAGTGTTTATAGATTGAGAGATTGTGGAACTATAGATGTGACCCGCTATTTTTCGGACGCAAGCGCATGTTCCGGGTACCACAGTCAACAATACACTTTCGCTAGAAAAATACATACTATAGATCGACGAATTTATATGGTACCTACCAGCCGATCTCACACAGTGCTCGCTTCGGGAAGAATGTTGATAAGCCTTGCGCGACGCTACGCGGTGGTATTCCGTTTGTTTCTGTGTATTGTGCTCCAAAAAACAATTATTTGATTAGTATTTTAAAAACAGCATAGTTTATACTTTTTTTTGAAAATCATACGTATTATTAAAAATATAATTTTGGGAATATTTTGATTTTTAGTAATGTTACGGATGGATAACCTACTAAAAAATCTCAGGTGAGATCTCATGCCAACATTTCACCTGAGATTCTACAGCAGATGCTGCCAAAAATCTTATATATTATAAGTTAAAAATCAGCTTTTCGAGTACTGGAAATTGTCTAATAGGATATTTTACCCCCCAGACGAATTCAATAATACACATCCTGAAGTGTTTTACGTAATTTGTTATTTTTCACAAATATTAAACATAAGATCTCAGGTGATTTCTCAGGTAATATCTCAGGTGGTTTCTCAGGTGACTAACCACACGCGTGAATGAATCACCCACTTCGCACACTTGTATCGAAATGTACTATTTCTTCTGACAATTTGTAACGTAACCGCTGCAAAAACTGTCGTCTTTTTATCTATGGTATATTGAGCGTAATTTAAATGCAAAACAAATTTTAGATCAAAAACTTCAAAACTTGAAATGAAATTCAGTTTACTTTCCATTTCGCATGTTTTCGCAGGACTTTTTCTTTCAAAGAAAAAAATTTTCGTGATTTTTACTGTACATACAGTGAGTTGCAGAGAGAATGATTGCAGAAAGATTAAAAAGAATTTTCTGAAAATACAAAATTTACGATTGAAAGCGGGCTTCGATGCATTAAACAAATTTTAAAATACTTTTTTTTTGTAAATAGAAGAAAAGGTATTTATTTATACGATTTGTTTTAGAACTGCTATGTTACGAAATATTTTTACTAAAGTATATAACCGTCATTTGAAATACAAGCACAATAAAACAACGTCCGTTAAAAGCAAAGTGAAAAGTAAAACTGCATGTGCTTGACATAGAATCGTTACAAGCATTCACGGGAATTTTATACCCGAGTAGGTACGCAAACATGCTCTCGAATTTGTGCTTCTACACTATTACACGTTGCGTACACGAGTCTTTGCGCACATGTAAGCCACCAAAAAGTTGTACCAACTACAAGAGTGCATGAATTTTCGGTGATTTAAATTACTAGGGCTCGGTAGGTGCGTTGTTTCTCTTTCGCTTTTCATCGCTTTTAAAGCGAAAAAGCGCGTCTATTGTATCTCACATAATCTTATTGTGAGCTAAATTAGTTTTAGCTATATATTTAAGCTAGTTTTTTTTTATTCTTTAACGTCGCTCTATCCATGCTCCCATGTTGGTGTTAATTAGTCATGGGGGCTTGCGATGCGCTTGTCAGCAAAGTACATAAAAATATAAATATTTACAATGATACTCGTGTCATCAGACCAGGACTTGAACTC
>JAPYZP010000413.1:0-25770 GCA_030522985.1 Torymus sinensis | reverse complement strand
GTCGCGAAACGATCCGTTTCTATAAAATAATTGATTTACTGCTGAATCGGGGCAATATATGCTCGCTTTTTATATTTTTCATCCATATATTGTCTACCGCACTTAAAGGATTCTAGATCTTTTTTTCTGAATTGCTTGAAAGATTTTTAATTCGATTCCCGTTGGTATAGGTATAGTTTGCAGAAAGACTTTCAGGCTGGCTTTTATTTTGCGCAGGTGTCGAAGGAGGAGTACGAGACGTGTCGGATAACGAATCCGAGTCCGCGGGTCATAGCGATCTGCGACAAGCCCTTCAAGACGATGTACTTCACGATAACGTTCAGGCCGTTCACGCCGCAGCCCGGCGGCCTGGAGTTCCATCCGGGCCGCGACTACTACTTCATCAGCACGTCGTCCAAGGACGACCTGCACAGGCGCATCGGGGGCCGCTGCACCACCCACAACATGAAGGTCGTCTTCAAGGTCTGCTGCAGTAACGAGGCCGACTCGTCCTCGTACCCGGCCACGTCGCGCAACAACTGTAAGTACCTGCTATCCTGCGTTACCCCCTCGACGCTCCTCTTCTTATTGCCCGGCTCATTTAAATTCAGACTCGCGTCGTAATTAGTTTGACTAATGACACGAGTAATTGATTCATTAACTTTCGATGATGATGATGATGATGATTTTCCTCCTCGAGCTTCCATTTCGTTTTATTTGCAGATGTAGCTTGTACTATTTTGCTCTTACACGACGTTAATTAAAGATCATATCGTGGCCTGGTATTCCGATTCATTTTCTAAATATAGACAATGCTCTTTTACCATATCGAATATGTTTTACATCAGTTTTACGCTCACTAAATTTTTATTGTATTACAGCTCAGGTCTATACATTATATTACATGTAGCAAAACAGATTGCAGACTTTCGAAATGTCGCAACCTGTAGACAACAATAAATGACAGCTCAAAGTTTGAAATATACGAAATATTATTACTGTCACGGGCGCGTATCTATATATATACACGCATACACACATATCTCGGTCTCCTTTGTGTCCCGGCATATACCCCCGGATTTGAACGGAATCGCGCGCAGGCGAGTGCACGAATGTTTTAAAATATTCACACGAAAAATTCCCCACAATGGACACGGGCGCGCGCGCGCGCGTATCCCGCACGTCCTTTCATAAATATTGAATTCACCTTCGTTTTTTTCCATGTTAAATTTGACACTCGCCCCGACAAAACCGAGAGCTCGTAATAATTCAGAATAAACAAGGAGGCAAAAAAAAGCTCTGGCTCACCGCCACCGACGCGTTTCATCGATCAAATATCCAAGTAGCATATACTTTCCCCAATGTGTACGCGCCTGTGCGTGTGTGAGTTGCGTATACGCAATCCGTACACATAACGCGACCCCCTTTGAAAAAAAGGCCGCGGCTCGTCGGCCTTTTACCGCGTGCTCGCGGCACACACCTGCGTCTTCTTCTTCCTTCCATCAACCAAATTCGTTTTTTCCCCGGTATACTCACGCGCGCGTGTGCGTATATTCATATATGTGTGTTCGTGAGTATGCGTGTGTATATACGTGTGCACGCCTTATACTCGTTTCTTTTTTCATCCTCGCCCTCGGCGTGACTCGGCGCGACTCGAGGCTTCGATTCGAGACGCCGCCTTCTTCTATTATCCCTAACGAGAAACCGAAAGCCCCGCGCTGGTTCGGCTCGGCCGCGGCTTTCGTTTGACGAAATCATCTAATGCTCCCGCAGCCGTTGATTTTGATCAAGCACCTACGGGTATCCGGTGCTTGGCTTTTTACTCTCCCGGCCCTATATATGTATATATAATCGAAGAATTAATGTCTTTTCATGTGCAATACATTTCTTTCTTGCGCGTTCCTCGTAAATTACTATCGCCGTGAAACGCCATTCGTTGCGTTTGCAATGCCTGTTACCCAGACATCGTACATTCGTTATCGAGGATACGAAAAAGCATATATAATATATTGTATAAAATAAAAAGTTTATCAAAAGACAAGTACTAATGTGATTTTTGTACAGCGGTGGCAGTGACGAGCAGCACGGTGAGCAGCAGCAGCAGCGCGACGAGCACGGCGGTGCTGAACGGCAACCAGGGAGTCGGCGGCATGCCGGCGGCGATCCCGCCCTCGGTGTACAAGGGCGGCGATCGCTTCTACCCGAGCAACGTGCACCACGGCCACGAGCACGGCCAGCACCAGCTGCCCGGCACGAACGAGCCCGCCTCGCCGACGCTCTCCCACGTGCCGCAGCCGCCCATGGGCATGTTCCCCAACTACCCGCACCAGCAGCCCCAGCCGCCGATCTACCTGGGCCCGACGGTCTCGCAGCCGCCCAAGACCTCCATCACCCAGAAGAAGAAGAACAGTGCGTACATTTATTTACTACCCACCGTATATTATACGCAGCGGCAAGTCTTGTGCAACAAAACCTCGGGGTTTATATTTTTTCCTCATTTCAAAGTATTTCTCAGGGTTTTGCATAAATGGATCTGCAAAAACGTTTTATATGCGCGAAATCAGCGCGGCTGATACTCTTGTACAAACTCCATTTCTTTTCTTACATTCTTCTTTTTATTGTGGGAAAATCGCTAATTACAAGGTATAAATTTTAGACAGTAGGATAAAAATATATGTATATAAGTGCAATAAGATAATTCAGCTAATTGGAAAAAAAGCGAGGCTCGATCTTCATTAGCTTGTAAATTTCGTGCGGAAAACTATAAAATCTAATTTATCGCGATTTCAATGCAGCAGCAAACGCTCGAACGTTAATTTATTAAATTAAGAAGTTAGCTTAATTATCATTGAAGCCTGGCGTCTCAACTAGATAATAACTACGCGCAATAGGCGGGGAAAAAGAATCCCTTTGCCAAGGCCATTTTCATGTTGATCAGCGCGCTCACAAAAGAGCCGCTGAAGACATAATCCGGCTCTCGGATCGACTCGCGCGCGCCCCGAACAGCTGTAAATCAGGCCTAAAGGACGCGGCGGCTAATAGCTTGCTCGAGCTCGCGTGCGCGCGCTTTAATTTCCATTTCCTGAATAATCGCGCGCAATTTCCCCCGCGCGCGCGCTCACTTGACGAACGCGCGATAAATAATAACGTTTACGAGCGCTCGCTCGCGCGCATTTACTTTACGACGCCGGAAGAATCGCGTCGTATCAGTGAGAACGGCTCTCTCTCTCTCTCTCACTCACTCTCGACCCTTCTTTTTGCGCAGTGTGCGCTGCGCTCTCGCTCTCCGTCGCTTTATCCTTTAGCTCGGCGCTTAAAAAGGTGAGAAGTTAGAGGGAGAGAGGGAGGAGGAGGAGGAGGGGAGGGAGGTAAGGAGACCGGGGCTCGTCGCTCTCTCTTTCTCTCGCGCACTATTGTCTTCCAAAACGAGAGCGGTAAACAACACTCGGTGCGGCCGGGCTTATCACATCTGCGCGATCGCCACGAGGAGCGCAGCCGAGAGTCTTCCTTCCCGTTTATGCCCTTGCGCGCGCGCGCCCAGATATATACACTCGCTCTCTTCTTTCCGAGGCGCGGTGAAAAAGCGCCTCACGTGTACATATCGCATGTGTATGCTCGTTTTTTTCCTCTTCTTCTCCCTTTTATCTCTCGCTGCGCCTCTCTTCACTTTTATTTTTCGTCTTTTCATCACTTCCTCTCGCTCTCTCTCTTGGTCTCCTTTTCTCCCGGCACACCAGATTTTTTTTTGCTCGCATTGCCGCCCAGAAATTATGGATATTTAGAGCAACGAATTTCTCGGTCGGCGTTTGAAGTTTTCTCGGAACGAGGCAATAGGATATCCGTGATTGTACGGGATGAGAAAACTGGATTGCGCGGAAAATAATTGAAAAAGTAGCCGCTAGCGATCTTTCGATATACCTTTTTCCTCCTCGCGTGATGTGAGAGCGTGAAAACCTCAGCTGGAAGTGAAACTGATTATAGTACGCGAAATCCGCAGATTAGTTTGAATGCATATTTCTTTTTTGTTTTTTCTTTCCTCGATATCACCGCTTAGAAATGACACAGGAAGTCAATCAACTGCTGGTTACCCGGTCTCATATAATTTAACTACTTTCCCACTCACTTATTATAGGCTCGATGCTGCAATTCCGTTTCCTTCGCCCTTCATTTTCTCGCTACTTTTAGCCTTTTTATTTTCTTAATGCTCTTACGCCTGCTACTGGTTTTCAATTTTCAGTTTTTGCTCGTAGCTAGTGCCTGTATTTAAAACAGGTGAGGTGAATATTTTACCAAGGTTCAATATTCTTTCCAAAATCATTTTTATATCAATATATTAATAATCCCAACCATTCGCAAACATATCCGAGAAAAGACAGCAAAGCAAATGAATCGTACAAGTTATCTTTTAAGTGGACGTGTAATCGGTTTAATTTTAGCAAAATATTTATCAACGTGACTAATAACGAATTAATTATTCATTTGCTCCGTCTCTCGCTCTCTCTTTCTGGTCTCGCGCTATCGTCTTTCCGCGGTCATCGGAGAAGTGCGAGCGTATGAGGCAGGCGGCTGTCGAGTCCGGTGAGAGCGCGGAAGCGTCAGTGACGTTGGCGCGCCGCGACGTTCACCGCCGGTCGGCTTTTCGCTCTCGCCCTCGTTTTTTTTCTTTCTCTCTCCTCTCTCTTGATTCGTGCTGCTGCTATACGGCAGCAGCAGCAGCTCGCGTATCGCATAGTCTGAAAAGCTGGCGGGCGAGCACTGCAGCCTCTTTATTTTCCTTCCCCCTTCAGACTCACTCTCTCTCTCCACTCAGCGTCCGTTTTATTTTTCTTTACGTTGTACGCACGCATTATACGCACGCATGCACGTTTCGGCGGGCGGGCGCGGCTGCATACAACGCCAGCAGCTTTTCTTTACAAATTAGCCTTGGACTTCCGTTAAGTAATGGACGCGCCGAGGCTGCAAAATCATCCAGGGCCGGAGATAAGGGTTCGTGCGCGCTTTTTTTCCCTCCGCGAAAGCCTTTCCCTCTCCCTTTTTGGTGCGAGATTTCGCCGTATACGCTATGAATTATGTTCCGCGAGCGAGTGAGCGACTGCACGCCGCCGCCGCCGTCGCACGCAGATCCGCGCGGGTTTTAGAATTCGCGTATGAAAAGAGTTGGCGAACTCTCGCGGCCACCGTTGCGGTTTTTTTATTGCGAGTGTTTAGCCCGAAATGCTGCAAGATTAAATGCTTGTACAAAACACTTTTGTAGCGTTCATTACGAAAATCTTTAGGAAAACTCTAGAACGTATACTGTACATATACAATTAAGCGCATTAAAATTTTTCGTCTGTACCTACCTATTCATTTAATTGAAAATCGTTGCCTATAATAATGTTGAAAAAATTACCATAATAATTACAGCGCATGTGAGAAAGTATTCCCGACAGTTGGGTCTTTGTCCGGCAGAGAGAAAAGCCGTTCCGAAGACGAATGAAGCCTCTTTCCATAATCGGCCGCCCCCTTTGATAGCCCTTCCACACATACATCCTCTCATAAAATGCAGCGCGGCACGCGCGCGCTCGCGCAGCCTGGAAAAGCTTAATAAACATTCGTCGCGCCCCCGCCCCTTTCGCGTAGCTCGCGCATGCTCACAATGAATGCTCTTATCATCGTTTTTAATAGTAAAGTAGAACGCGCGCGCGCGGGCCACATGGAAAGAGCCCTATTCTGAATAGGCACACACGCAGCACGTCGCCGCCGTCTCTAGTCTCTACTCACACGGGGAAAGGGGGGAGTTGCCTCGAGAGAGAGAGAGAGAGAGAGAGAGAGAGAGAGAGGAGGCCACTGGCAGCACTTTTTCCGACGTCGGCCATCTGTTCAAACGATGAGAGAGCCGTCGCGGCGATCTCGTCTTTCTCGTCGTCACCTAGTAATTTGACTTCGAAATAGCCCGGCGGCCTGCCTCTCATTTGCATCGCCGCGTCTGATATATAAGTTTCGCGCATCGAAAGGCCGCGTAAACGCGTGCTCCGTGTGTGTGTCGCACCCGTATGAGTGCACACGCTCTCTTTCCCTCTGTCTCGATATATATAGGTGAAAGGTGCCCCGGTCGAAAGGAAGTAGCTATATGTATATACGCGGCGGCGACGTGCGCATGCAGCCGAGCCCCGCCAGAGAGAGAGAGAGAGCTCGTCACGTTTCCCGCGTGCTCGCGCGAGCAAATTGTAAATCGCGCCACAAGAGCGAAAACTCGTGTCCTCGTCGTCGAGATTAGCAACGAATTCTCGCTCGCTCCTTCGCGCGCGCTTGCTCAATCATCTCCCTCTCTGTCTTTTCCTAGCTCTCTGTCTGCGCCACGCTGCTCTACGTATGCACATATACATGTATACCTAGTGGCAGCCGGGCGGCAAAATGAGAATTCTCGCGGTTTGCTTGCTTTTCTGCATAATGACTCGCGGCTGCATCTCGCGCGCGTATACCAGCACACCGCCTACAACTATATACCGTCGCAGCTTGCGAAATTCAGCTCACACTGGCTCACTCGCTCTTGGATATGGCGTTCCTCTGTTTTTGCATTTTTGCCCCCCCTCTAGAGCGCGCTCTTTTTCCCTCTCGCCTTTCTTCGCGCGCGCGAGACGGAGGGCTCGTTGATTAAGGAGTGGGAATTCATTGTTTGCTGAAATTTTCGCGAAAACTAGACGTGTTGTTTGAAAGCTGCGCCTGCACGAGTAGTACTGTACTACTATAACATGCATTGGGAATATGTTTGAATTTGCAAAAACAGTTTAGTTTAGCGCTATAGCTTGGGAATACGATTGGATTTTCGCACGTTTCCGCAGCGTTCCGATAAATCACGGCTTTATTGCACAAGACTGCTGTAAATCAAACTATATACTGTATAATATATGTGCCTTTTAAATGTTAAATGTAATGATAACTAATGTGTATTTTGAACGTTTTGCAGAGGAGTACTCGGACCACCCCAACGAAGTGGTGAAGAACGAGGAGCTGACGTACAACGGGGCAAGCTCGCTAACCGTGCGGACGCTGTCCCAGCAGCAGCAGCTCGCGTGGACGCTGGCGCTGCTGTGCAGCGCGCTCCTGCCTTATCTGCTGCGGTGAAGCGACTCACGAGCCGCGAGTCGTTGAGTCGGACCTCGTCAATGAAGCAAGAGAGAAAGAGAGAGAGAGAGAGTAAAGAAAAAAATGATACAACAAAACAAAACCCCCTTCTTCTGTGATTGTAATCCTACGTTTATAATTCATTTCCGCTGGAGCGCCGGTTCCGCCTCGGTCTGCCTACGTCTGGAAAGGGATATATAAAAGAAACAAGGAAAAAATAAAGAAAAGTAATGTTATGCGAGGGAGAAAGAGAGAGAGAGTGGATACGCGAACTTTCCGCGTGCCTGTGTGTGCGTGAAGTGTGCGTGCGCGCGAACCGGCCGAAGAGATAGAGCGAGAGCGAGAGAAAGGAAGTATAACACGTAGTCCCGCGTCCGAGGAGCCAAGCGCCGCGGTCGAGGAGAGAAGACGCTGCTGCTGTGCTGCTGCAGCGCCGGACGCGCACTCGCGCAGCGCGTTCGCGCGCCCGCGCGGAGAGAGCGGCATGCCATATTAACTGTTAGCGTGATGCGAGAGAATGTGATGATGAGAGTACACTAAACTACTAGGCACTACCATAGTACGCCCACTATAATTATATCACTACTATATAATTTTCAGAGAGAGAGCGAGTGAGTGAGAGAGTACGTGTATGTGTGTGCGTGTGAGGAAGGTAGTCGTGTCACATTGGTTGTCATTCACTATCACTGCGCTAATCCTATTTAGGTATTTATTCCGAGTGCTAGGCGTCGACGCGTGCTATATTTGAGAAGAGAGAGATAATGCAACAATGCATCCTCGAGCCTGGAGAGAGAATGGCCGCTCGCTCGGGGGAGCATACACAAATAAAAAAGAAACAAGTGAATAATTAAGTATATACAACGTGCCTCCTTGCTCCTGCGCACTGCCGGCTGTCCGCTCACATGTACGTTCGCGCGAGTCCGCCGTGTCGACGTTGCCACACTACACGTCAGTCATGCGGAGCAGGACGCGCGAGGATCGAGTCTCGCGACAGCAGGACGCTCAAGATCCTCTTCGACGTTCGCGAGTTCCACCGACGACAAGGCGACAGAGACGAGCGCGCGCGCAGAGCCTCCGCATGAACGGTCTCTTCCGCGTCTCTCGAGCCACGCGCGCAAGCTCCGCAATGTCGAGCCATCGAATCGATCGGAATGAGCTTCGCAGGCCTCCTATAAACGTATCCAAAATTCGTCAATTTTCGGAAAATCATTGCTAAAAATTGTTTGGCTTTGCTTGGCGGAAATTCTCGTTCTGGACTCGAAAGCTGATCGATAATGGAATTGTATACAACGAGAGCGACTCCACTGGCCGACAGACGCGCGCCTGCGAGAAACCCGCATCATTCCATGCGAAAGAAGGAGAGCCCGGGACACACCGTTGCGACGCGCGCCTAAGCTCCTGTCCCGGACGCATAACGGCTTAAGAAAAAGAGAGAAAATTAGCACGCCTCTGTGTAAATAAGCGAAGAAGAATAGCAAGAAGAATTAATCACACAATTCCTAACGAGCGTTTCAACGGGGAGAGGTCTACTGAAAAGCGCTTTTTCCGTAGAAATGCGAAGATCGCGCGCGCGCGTCAGCGTGCGGGCTATAGTAGTGAGCGAGCGAGAGACACGGCAAGACGAGCTCGCGCTCACTCTTTCTCTCTCTCTCTCTCTCTCAACGCATCCCCCGGTGAGAAAAAGTATAAAACGAATGAGAAAAAGTAAATTAAAAATATCCTGCCTTTGCCGGGGGCGGCGTGCGGTGTGCCCACGTTTCGCTCGTCGTCGGGGCGAAACATATATATATATATATAAACAGCCACTGCCCACGAGCACTTTTGACGACATAGGCGACGAGGAAAAAAAACACAAAAAAAATTAAAGCAGATATAATCGAGGAGAGGAAGAAAACGAATTCGGACTGAAGAGAGCGTCCCCGCGCGGGGCGCCGCGAGAATATTACGAAATCCACGTGACTGTCAATTTCGCAATATTTTTCTTTGTGTTAAACTATTTTTGTTTTATTTTTTAATTATTATTCCGTGTGTGCGTTATTAAACGACGGCGATAATGCGAGAGAAAGTAAATATACATTGACGTACGACTCCGAGAGAGTGTGTGTGAGAGGACGTGGAAGAATGCGAGGGAGAGAGCATGCGACTGGCAAGAATGTATAACCGAAGACTATTGTATCATAGCTGTATTATACCGAGACACCTATCTATAGATCTGTATTATATTTATTATCTATTACTATAACGACACTACGAATATTTACTCGATATTCTATTATTATTAGTAAAAATATCAAATTTAATAGTGAATAAATGGCGAAATAGAGGAGGCACGTCCAAAATAAAAAGCGCCTGCTCTGTCTTGTTTTTATACTACTTGAAAGAACCGACGAGGCATTTATTCACTCGCCAACGCGCGGATTGATAGCGTTCGTTTAACCCGATTTTCCTAGACCCCGTCCTTAATACTACGTTTCAGTTTAATTACAAACTTTTTATTTATTATTCTGCGTCTGCGAAAAGTAAACCGACATTATACACGCATTTACACGCCCGAGTGACCACGTTGAGTACAGAAGGCAATTGTACTTTGATTGTAGCAACATTGTGTCTGTTCATTATGTACCATGTACCCTATGTTTATCGGCCGCACGCATATCAAGCTGTAAAAGTGCATTTTCCGTCTGTAAGAAAGTTTGTAGTGCCGACGAGACTTTCCGGTTGATCGTTCGTGGTGTTCAATTGACGGAGATTGACTGTTCTGCGTTGATGGAAATTCGCGCGATTCTTTTATGATTTTTATCTAGGATGTATAAAAATTATTTTATCCTTTACTTACTATTAGAAAATAATTTTTATATGTGTACATAAAAATTGTAAAATATGTAGCATTATACATATGAAATTATAAAATTCTTATTTAAAAATTATTTTTAGTTGTTTTCATTTTTCGTTATCCATTATTTATGTTATCTGTGAACCTAGCATGTGCATGATCAATTCCCTTTTTCCGTTTTTATCCTTTATACTTTTAATTTACGTAAGATTTTCTTATTTAAAATTTCTTTCCTAGTTGCCAAGAGATGTAAAAAAACACTTTATTATAAAAAAAGATATAAGATACAAAATATAAATCAGCTATTCGTTAAAAAATATGGTATCTGCAATATATAAAGATATATCGATTAATGTATTTAAAAAATGGCAAAGATTGGTAACGCTCACTCGATTCTGATACAACAAAAAAACGCGTTCGTGCTCACAATTTATTCAAAGAAATGCGGCAACGTTACTAAAATAGAATGTGCGTAACTGTCTATTGTACGTGTCGAATTTTTTTATAAACATATTCAATCGTACAAAAACACTATAAACCGTCCATGAATAACCAATAATACTTTAATCATTTCTTTTATTATCTTATTATTCATGTACTTTCAACGTGAAATAATTTTAATCTTAATGTTTAACAGTTTTCTATTGTGTCGTGGTTTAAGAATAATTATTCCGTTCATATTCTCGTTGGGTTTTAAAAAATGTACCTAATGTCTAAGCTCAATCAAATAAATTAAAAAACAAGTTAGATTACTTTTCAAATTCACTTAAAAACTTATAACAATTTCTCACATCCATTCTGGCTTTACAACTTTTCGTCGAATAATGGAAAAGTCAGAAGAATCCCGCGTATAAATTCGATAAACGTACTCACGACCGATAAATGCGCGTCACGATGAGGTCCGCGGTGAAGGACGAGCGAAGATCGCGTGTTCAGCCATGCAGAGGAAGAGAGAAAGAGAGAGAGAGAGAGAGAGAGAGAGAGAAAGAAGAAAGAACTGGCGCGCAGATTCCTAAGCGTCTTCTAGTCAAGTGTATCGCGAAAAGAGCGTTAAATCCTCTGCCGGACGTGAGTGTATCCTCGTGATTTTCCGAGCACCAATGGAATCGTTTGCCGTGGTTGTTGTAAATTTTTATCTCGCAATATCTTTCATTATCTAAGCAGGTTTTTGTAGTAATTCTTTAGTAATTTCAGCTCGTTTCCTTGTTTCTTAAAATCCATATCCATTTGAATTTTGATTTTAGTTGTTTTTTTATTTGATATAATTGTTCTCTTTGTTTTCATTATTGTCTTTCGAATCTTTGTATTATACAAGAGTATTGTGTCGATGACAATTTTTGCGTGTAATTAAAAAAACTTGTATAGTACATTTTATTTAACAAACAATTGCGCACACATGTATGAATACACATTTGAAAATACTATTACGAGATTTATTGTTAGATAAAGTAACCGACTGTTACAAGTGCGTAAAAGTGTTATGTTCCTATAAAACAAAGTCGGTTAAGGAAAAAATGGAGAGAAAGCGCGCCGACATTTCCATGCAAGGACGGTCAGTCTCCTCGAACATCCTACAAAAGACCGATCAACAAGCGATCCCTATATACTTTGGCTCTGTTTTTGTACCGCGCATATTTCGCGTGAGCACGCGAGCAAAAAGGCCTCGCTTTGTGGTTTGCGCAACGCCCAAAAAGCATTCTGCGATTGTAATTTATCGTGAGCCGGAGTATTGTGCGCGATATAGACATGCTAAATCGCATAAATGTTTTTTTAAGTTTATCGTTTTTTAGTTTTATTTTCCACGCTCGTCGTAGCCAAGAAAAACAAATGCCGATTCTTTATAGACAAGAAAGTATTCTTTTATAAATTAAGATTATACATCAATAACATAATACCTTCGCAGTGCTAAATTTTAAAAAAGTTATTTGAGAAATGTTTTTTCAACGCATATTAAATTGTTTAAATTTGAAAACAGTTTTTTAAAAGCTTTGAAAGATGTTTACTGACACTGAGTTGGAAGAAACCATTATTACTGTTCGAAGAAGAATCGTTATTTGTAGTTTCTTAGCAGAATCCTTGCACGTCCGCAATACTGTTCCTTTCCGAATTTCAATCATCCCTGGCGCTTCGTCGACTTTTTGCATATATTTAAATGATGCATGCAGTACGTCTAGAACAGACGTGGGCGCATTTAAAACAGATATTTAAATTTTTTAATTTTATACATTTCTACCGTCTTTTACACGAATGATTTAAACATAAATTTTGTAGAATATAGATTGTTTAAAAGATTGCCGGAGAAATTATCCAATCTAGTCAATACCTTAAATAGAAACTATTCATGCAGAAAAGTCTTACATAATTAAAAAAAAATTATTTTGTTCACCGCCAAGTAATAATAATAATCATAATAATAATAACAATAAGCGTTAAAGTAATAGCCAGTACCAAACAGCTCTTACTAGGATAAATAAATTCAGATAGACAATTTAAGAAAAGGCCCACGTCTGACCTAGTTAAAGTCACAAATTAGATTCTTTAAATGGCGCTCATGAAAGGATAAAGAAATACAAAGAAAATATACAGAAGATTAAGAAATAATTATTCACAAAGACTCAACACTTGTTTACAGAACAAAATATGACGAAATGTTGTTCGTCGATCAACGATGTACGTTATATATATATAAAGTATAAATATATATAAATATCGAAGGAGAGAGTGGAAGAGAGAGAGTGGAAGAGAGAGAGAGAGCGAGAGAGAGAGAGAGAGAGAGAGAGAGAGAGAAGGCGCGAGAACGACTCGTCGAAAAATTGTAAATAATAAGACGAGACGAGCAAGACAGAGGTGACATAACGAAAGAAAAAAAGTCAGAAAACGATAAATTAATTAATGATAAATGAAGATAAGAGAAGAGAGAAACGCGACGAAGTTTATATTAAATACATAGTAGGTAAAAGATAGGTTTCTAATAACGATTTATTATAAAAGTGAATGTACGTTGATGTCTAAGATTTTTAAAGCGACGAAAGGGGTAAAGAGCACGGGGGTAGGGGGGTGGGAAGACACTGAGGCACGAGATAACGAGGATATAAAACGCTGTCGATTCACAAGCTGTGGGATGGGCACAGGGTGGGAAGCTGACGATTAATTCGTTAATTATGATTATTATATGTAAAAGGTATCAGCGTCAGGTACTAATTATACGAGGAGCTGAAGGGGAATGTGTTTGACTGTGAAGCATAGAGAGCGAGCGATAGAACGAGAGAGAACGAGTGAGAAAGAGAGAATAAGTAACAAGCCACACTTAGCGAGATCATGAATTTCACACCGACGATGCATAATTGATGATTGTTTTGTAACCCCCCCGCCGTAATAGTTTGCGCGTCCGCGGCCTGCTGCAGACACGCTCGCCGCGCCGCGCCTGCGACACATACACAACAGAGAGGTTTTCACATAATATTTGCAAAAGCCGCCGTTCGTTCGTGATTCACGAGACCCTGGCCGCCCGATCCGCCACCTGCGACGCGCCGATCATCGTCCGCCTCTACTTCTTTTTTTCTTCTCAATATACTTACATATTTACACATATGTATGTATGTACTCTTCTTTTACACATATACACACACCTACACCTACACATTTACACACTGATCATATACAGATACGCAAACGAGCGCGGCTGGGAATTTTCATCGACTTATTGCGCAGCATTCTTGTTGTTCTTCTCATTTCGATATTAAGCAACGCCAAAGTCGGCCTAATACTTTTGCACACAAGGTGCTGCTCGCACTGCATTGCATATATCATGAATGACTTCATTGCTTCATTGCAGTCCTTCGGCTCTTTGCAGATTATCTTATAATGTTACTTAGCATGCATATTTACATATTTTAACGATTGACTTGGTTCAGATCTCTTTAGAATAGGTTTCACTCTCATATGATTTTTCACACTTTTTTTTTAAACTTTGCTTATCTGAATACTTCTTACATTTTTAATCAGTTTAAAGGCTGCACTGACATATTCGTTGAGTACATATATATTATATGAGTTAAAGATGAAAGTCCCAACCGTTGCATTTAGTCGAATATATAATAAATAATAAATAAATAATAAAGTAAATATATAAAAGTGTATATCGATCGACTTTGCGATTCGTCAGAGTCACTCGCAACAGTACAAAGAAGTTGAAAGAAAGAAAAATGTCGAGCGGCGGATCGTGCGCGAGCGGTTCCGTAAGCAGGGACTTTTAAAATAGGTTGCGTGTGCCCACGTAAGCACATACAGTACAGTACGTCGTTCATACAATTGCATTACATACAATACAAAGTAGCGTAGAATTCATAACAGTAGTCCATCGTAGCGAAATAGTGTTTAAACAGAAGGAACAGAAAATAAAAAAACAGGAAAAACGCGACATAATCAACAAAAAAATTGCAAATAATCGTACGTAAAAAAAAAACAGTTCATACACAGTGCTATACCAGTGCGTGTACCCCCCAAAGATAAGAATTAAATTTTTCATTAACCGACAAAATAATGTTACACAACAATTTCTCACGGATTTTAATTTTTTGTATCTACGCGTAGCGCGAGGGGAAGCGATATGTAGTGAAAATTTAAAAAAACAACCAAAGTACTTTATATAAGAGATCTTGGCTGGGTAATGTCACGAATTTATTTACGAGGAAATTTGTTACTATATAGCATTGTATAATCTTGCTGGAGGATTCTTTGTATGGTGATGTCTCGGCAAAAGGAAAAACAATTTCGTATCATACTAAGTATATTTGTTTCACGGTGAATGGAAAAAATTGTTTTCGCGAAATGCTTGTAATCAGCTATTATACATTTATAAAGTGGAAACTTGTTTATATTTTTCTTAAAAAAAAAAACGATGAAACAGTTTGACGATGATGAAAAATTTACGTACTCGTATATACATACAAGACGACTGTAAAAATTTGATAATTTTCTAAAACACGTAGAAGTTAGTGTGAAGAGAATGTAAAAACGATGAGAGTGAAAGAAAATAAAAAAAATATATAAAACTTCAAAAGTATGTTTGCACTTATTATTCTTTATTGATTTTTATACTTTATATATCATTTCTCACAAAATATGTTTACTAATCAAACACTTATACTTAATGTATACCTATTCAAGTTGTTTGAAATAGTATTTTTGTTCACGATCTAAAAATGTTGTTGGACTTAAAAATATAAAAAAGGTAAGTACGTGAAATTTCTTCGCAATAAACTTCACCTTCCTATGGATTCAAGCTTTTTTAGTTATTCGATGATAAATTTTCACTTTCTATTAAACGCATAAAATTAAAAACGGATACTTATATAAATGAAGAATTCAGCACTAATTCAGCAGACCTGTTAACGTTATTGGTACTTTTTGTTATATACTTTTAAATTGTGCGAGAATACTCTTTACAAGTATAACATCAAGTGGTGGTTCAAGTACGTAAAATTCAGTAGATAATTTGCCTCTTTATATAGAGCTACATCTATGCCACCGTAACGATCTGGAAAAAGGCTGAAATAAATGTTGTAAATAACGTTTAACTTTACAAATTCGAGAATTTCTTTACTTTATCGAAAGAAACTTAAAATTTTATTACATTTTAATATTCCAGATAATTCTATTATATAAATGTATAAATTTCAGGTTGGAATTAGATCAAAATAACTTGAGCATAATTTATTCTAACTGTAATACTATAAGTGATTTTTGCTCGTAAAATTTGCGTAAATTAGTATTAATTATAACTCGTACTGTACGCTGTATTCAGCAAAACTAAGTGCTGCGTAATTGTACAAAACGAAAGATTAATTGGATGCAATGGGCATAAGATTGTATGTAACCCGTTTAAAATATTTTTTTTCTTTTTTTTTTGTAAACATTCTTATAATTTTGCTCTGAACGTATAATGTATGTAAAAAATAATAATTATTAAATCAACCTAAAAAGTAATTTCATAAGAATTAATCATGTCGATTCCAAATTTAATGGGTGTATAAGATAGTTTTGTATAGAAAATATACAGATGATAATTTTAAAAACAGTTCTTACTGCAGTATGTATAAGACTTACATTTCAGTAACAATTTAAAAGTGAATACGAAATATAAAAACATTATCAAAGTAGGTACTATAAGGAAATATTTCATAAGTTCACTTGCATATAAAGTAAATAAATATTTGTACAGTGCACTTAAATTTTTTACATTTTTTTAATAATCTTTCAAGGCAATTATTTAACTACTTGTATAAGGAATACAAAATATTGTGGTCTTATTCAGGATTTGCTATCTGATATTTATATTTTAAATCAAATATATACTTTTTAAAATAATGTTTATAATAAAAAGGTCTTCTACATACAATTGCAACTATTATTTAATAATTGAATTTTCTTTTTAAATCATTAAAAATTTTATTTTTTTCAAAATTTACGTACTTAATGTCGTAAAATTTTCTCTTTTTACTAGAAGCAAACATCTATAAATTTATAGAATTGAGAACCCACAAATGGTTTCCATCATTAGTGAGTCTTAATAAATATGGTAATTCTCAAATGTTGCTCAATAAAAAATCTATTTGAATAGAATTTAAATGGAACTTAATTACAGCGATTGTTATGGTATGTATTAAATGTATGTAGTTATTTTTCTTATAAAAAATATGTTACATGTTTTACTGTACAATAAAATTTTTGTAACAAAACTCTCCTATCAACTATACTTGTAACATTAACAATGTTTCCTGACAGAGTTTTTCTAAGTATACAGGTAAACTTAATTTCTCCACAAAACACTTTTGATCACGTATTTGCTTGAGTTTGAGTAAGTGGTATAATGGCTATACTGTTTTTAGCTTCTGGTATACGCCACCACCTGCCAAGTTTATGCTCCTGTCCAATACCAGCAATAAGGTACTTTCCATCAGGAGTGAAAATAAGTGAATTAATAAAGCCAGTTATTTTTATGTCAAACAAAGGCTGTAATCTTCTAAATGAATCTCCACATTTCCATAACCTTATAACACCATTTCTTGATCCTGAAATAAACGATAATTTTATATTTCTAGTAGTTCTACTGTTTTCAACTAAATATTTTTTTAAGTCTTTTCGCAAACATTTTTTAATTTAACAGAACAAAAATATCGATAAGTACATGATTTTATATTATTATTTTATAGTACATGACTTTAACATTCTCTTAATTTATGAAATTATTGAGAAACTTCCAAGTTACTTTAAAATATTATTAAATGGAATGGATTTGGAGGATCTTTTTGAGAGCTACCACCAAGGGATACATTTGAATAGAAGAAACATCATAGTTTCTTTTATATTTATAAGATATATTTACCTGAAGCAATCAAGTCTGTGTTCAAGAATGTTGCTATACTACATATTCCTATTGGTAGATAGTTATCCGCATCTTTACCATGGGCCTCTTGTACACAGCACAATGGTTTCTTTTTTGACGAGCCCCATATACATAAATTTCCATCATCTCCACAACTACAGAAATTTTCTTCGTTGATCAGTTTAACAGAATCTATACTACCAGTATGACCATTGAAAATTAATTGTGATTCTTCAACAATTTTCCAAATTCTTACTGTTCCATCATATCCACCACTGGTAATAGCTCTTTCACGGGAAAGAGCATCAATAGATGTTATACCACTTTGATGTCCAAAAAGTGATTCAACATAAGACATTTGGTCTAGATTCCAAACTTTGACACATCTATCTTTAGATGCAGAATACAAAGTATGTGTGCTTTTCCGAAAAACTAAACTGGATACAATATCCCTATGACCTTGTAAATCTTTTATATGACTAAAATCCACTGCTGAAAGTATTTTTATGTTCTTTGAGCTTTCTGTTCCTACTACCTGTAAATAATATTATTATTTGTTAATTAAAATTAATTACGGATTTTGTATAGAAACTATGACATGCAAAAATCTTTGTTAAGACTTACCAAAAATTTGCTATCTGTACTAATAGCAATACATGTTATACATTTGAGTCCTTCTTGATTTTTTCCTTTACCTTTTAAAGATTTCACTTTTTGTTTATTTGACAGAGACCCTTTTAAGAAACAGAAAATTTATGCTAGGTAAATGGTCATTAACAAATTTGTATATTGTAACAGTTCGTAATCTTACATTTGACTAAGCTACCATCTTTAGATCCAGAATACAAATATTGTCCATCACTAGATAAACAAATACAGGTAATGGAATTTTTATGATCTTTACATCGAAGAATGCATGGTTCTTCATGTCCTGTGTAAGTATCTGCAATTGTTTTTCTGAGACGTCCCTTTTCTTCCAGGTACTCATCTTTGAGTCTTTTGGCTATTGCCCCTTCTTCAAACTCTGCTCTGTCCTTTTCTAAAATATACAAAAATAAAAATCAGATTTTGTTTTTTAAAATTTAGAACTTTAAATCCAAATTTTGTCACTAACCTTCCTCTTCTATTTCTGCTAGATATTTTTTAGCTAACTTCAAACGCTTTTCTTGAGCTGTTTCAAATTCTTCTTCTGAGTCATCTCTAGACTCATCATGCTTACTAAAATCAGTTAAGATGTAAGCGAAAAGTATAAAGATAATGAGTAATATAAAAAAACATACCTCTTTCGTTCTTCAGCAAATTCTTCATCCGTACTATTAATACTCTCATTATCGTCATTATTATAGGTTTTCGTTGACTTTTTCTTGGACTTAAAACCTTGACTTTTGGAATTTTTAGCATTGGCACCATTAATCTACAATTTGTAAGCAATTGAAAATGTGTAACTTAAGAAATATAAATATAAATAAAAGAATCATTAACAATAAAACATTTTATATTCATTATAATAATTCCATAAAGGATGAAATTCGAATGATGAGGTATACAATTAATAGAGTAGTCTAAAAATCATTTATAAAATATTTACAAAATAAATTTAAACATGCCAAAATATACATAGTTTATTCTAACCTAAAAAGAAGTAAGTAGAATAGAAAGCGTATTAAATTATCAGATTTACAAAAGAGCTTACCTTTCGTTTAGCACCTTTAGGGTCCCGTTGGTTCCGTATAAAAAACGACATGTTAATAAATATAACTTAAATTAATAATAAACAGTCTTCATTCGGTTTTGAAGAGAAACCATGTGTCCATGTGGTTATAACCGAATATACAAGGCGCCAGGCGGTAACGTAGTGTGCAACAATACCGGCTGGTCCTGGTAGCTGGTGTGCACTGTGGCAGGCTGCCAGTGACTAGTAACTATTGGCGAATGCAAACGGCGCCATCTGTAGATTCTGTGCGGCAAATGAGCGAACTTATCAGATGAATGTTCAATCATCCTATCTACGTTTTCAACTATCGACACCCTATAATGGAAATGTGATGCTTTTGGTGCTTCTGTCATAGTCATACTGTTACCCCTAGCAGTACATATAGAAACTTTATAGAAACATTTGTTGGCGACGGTACAACTGGTACAAGGTACAATCCTGCAGACGTAAAATTTGATTATTGAAATTTATTAAAATATTATTTACTTATTGAATGTTATTTATTATATTAAGGCTAGTATAATCACATCAGATACTTGATCAATTTTCAGAAAAAATTAGTCATTTTTAAATACAACACAACTTTTTCAATTGAAATAAATTTAATTAAAAGGAAGAACTGGAAACGCCGTCTTTATTCCTTACTTAAATCGCTTTTTTATTTATATTGGTACGAGTACTTTATTTGATAAAGTCACACCAACAAAATTAAATAAATGTGGTTTATCTAATCTATCATTTCCTGGTTGTTTTGATATTGTATAGTTTATTTTTTCTCTGAATTGATAATTTATTTTTCTAAACTATGTATAGCAGAGTGCGAGTACTACCTGCGGGTCAGGGATTCTGCTAAAATATTATAAGGTATATTTTCGGACGTGAAAATATGAAGAAAGCCACATTAGTTATAGACCGTGATGTTCTACAAAAACTTTAGTTATGAATATTTTTAGTCTTGTTTTAAACTATTAAGAAAATGTTGAAAAAAAGACCCTTTAAACAATAATCAAACAATCTAAATGAACAAATGAACGCAGTCTACTCGATCGACTTTAATATTTTTGATCGCACTAGATAGTATCGAAATGTATGTGCATAAAAGTAATACTTTACCGTGCTATTTTACGGAACAGGGTGTCAAAAAAATAGAAAATGTAACTAGAAAAAGAGAGCTTTCACTCACTTTTTTCAGAAGTTGAGCAATGAACTCATGAACTCGGTAATTAAAGTATACTAAAATATAAGTAAAATTAAAATGCAGATCTGTGCAAATTTTTAGCGCATTTCTTTGCTCAACTTAAAACTACCATATAAGCATGGCAAAAATTAATATTTTTCAATTCTGAAAAAAGTGAGTGAATGCTCTCTTTTTCTAGTTTCATTTTCTATTTTTAAAATTGTATATGCGATTTTTTTTTGTATTATTTGATTATCGTTTGACGAAGAGTCCATTATGTTGCACATTTTCTAAAAACAAGACTAAAAATAACCATAACTCTATATTTTGTTCAGTGCCTTATGGTGTATTACTGTGGCTTTCTTCATATTTTCCCGTCCAAAAAGATATTCTACAGTTTGAGCAAAATCCCTGAGCCGAATAAGTTGTACAACACTCGATTGCCGATACCTGTTTAGCGTACGATCCATCGAATCGAAGAACTCGAAAGCCTTTTCTTATATGAAACTCTACATAGAATGCCTTGTAACGTTTGACATAATGTTTAACTACTAGTTGAATGATTTCTTACCTTATTCTGTCTCTCTCTAGAAAAGCAAACTCTGTAGTTTCTACCATATACTGTACATGATTGATAACTATTTCCGTCTCATATTTTCTTATACATTGTTCTGTATTCGTCTTTGCGTAGGATCGTGTCACAATAGTTACTCTGCAGTATATTTATATATGCGAGGAAGAATCCACATTGTGGGCTCTCACATATCTGGTTATTTTATGTTATACGTTTTACTGGCACACAACACGCAGTGGAAAGTCTGCATAATATAAAGGAGGGAAATTTTATCATATAGGTTTTGTGCCAACTCTTATTTACGTAAAAATATTTGCTTTCTGCGTTGCACACATCATGTTCTCATATTGAATAACAATAATGCCAAAGAAACAGAAAGTTCTTATGATTTGTTTTGGTAAATATTATGTGTGTTAACTAAGTTTTCTTATGAATTATTACTTTTGATTTCGATTTTACGAAAATAGCTATAAATAATATATTTTTTTATCAACTGTGCGTGACGTTCATGCGTGAAGTAAAGTAATCCGTGTGCCAAATAATACTATTTACTTCATGCACGGACTCCATGCACAATCGATTAAAAAATAGCGTATGCAACTCGTGTGTGACTTGTCTAGTTGCATAATATACTATTTCATTTGCTAAGAAGGTTCGGTTGGTACTCTGCAGTCAGTTGCGCTTGTTCGATCTTTACACCAGATTCCCCTGTGCCATCCATTGTATATGACACATGACTATTTATATACCATAATGGATAGCACGTGATGCAGAGTTCACACTAGAAGGTGAAAACGCCAAGCGAAATATAAACACTAAAGATATAAAAAAAGTACATTTTAAATAAAATTTTGATTTTTTTGCGACCATTTCTGTAATAAAAAAAAATTATGGTGTGTGCACACAACTTGCAGTTTGTTATCACATAATTCTTAACATATTCTTAACATAATTTTATCATAATCATTAACATCATCTTCGCTAGGTTAACGATTATGATTATTTTTAATTTGTATTATTTATGTTTTATATAATATGTGTAAGAAAAGAAAATGTAATAAATTTTGATTGGTGTCACAAGTATAAGTGCTCCACGCAACTAATACATTTGTATTGAAGATTTTGATGAAAAATCTAATATTTACTAGTTTCTTATGATTACCTCGTAAGTAGTTATTGCAATGGCTGCCAGACAGTCCCCACATATTTGCCATAAATAGTAGAAAACGCACGGAGGAGTGCATTTGCTACGTATTTATTACTACTTAGCTTCCTCAAACTTTTTAGGGGGGTATACTGACCGTTCTGCGGAGATTCTGATCAAACTTCAGGATGTATTTTTAAATATGAATATTTAAAGAATGTCCCAAAACAGTATAAGATCCTAATGCTTCGAAAAACTGAGTTATATGAGCATTATTCATTTTTATTAGAATTGTTAAATCAAAGCTGTTTTTTCCATAATAGTCATTTAGTGAAAAAAAACTAGAATAAAGAATTTTGACTTAATTATTTCAGAATTAAGAAATTTATAATTATTTTTGTCAAACTTATGATAAGTTATATTATTGTACATTTTCGTTTTTTACCAATTCTAAGCTTCCTATATAGATAATAATAGGGTAAATAATAAATCATAATAGGCTAAACGGACCTGTTGTCGGCCACTTGAGAGATAACAGAACTTTGAAGTTTGAAAGTTTGAAAGAATACAATAATAACCTAATTTGTTTCGGAAGTATATACTATTAATAATTGAGGTATATTTAACTGCAATAACATTTAGTTTGCGCTATAAAATTACCGCGGAACGCCTAAAATAGTATTTTTCATCACAAGGCCGTAAAATACGTTTTCACGGACCAAGTAAGTAGCGCCGCTCGATCACACGAGGGCGTTGGTATATTGTCAACAAACGCGATTGCACGTACCGGAAATCGAGTACGTGAAATCACATTTTTCGTACGGAAATGAGTTCGTAAAATCAAATTTTACGGATATGTATATAAAAAACTACTATTTCAAGTTATTTAAAATTATGCCAATATAATTTAAAAGTCTAGAAGTTTCAAGAAGATGTAAAAGAGTCGTGTACATTCCTACCAAACAGGTGCATCAGCATGTTATTTATTTTCTGTAGTTCTAGGCATGTTTTAAAAAAGACGATTTACTGCCCTTTGCAAACGTGCAATGAAATTGGGGTTAAAAATTAAAGTGATTCCATTCCTTAGGTTTTTTAAATTTGGGCTTAAAGTCATTTTTGAGTTTAATTACTATTACTCAGCAGGGTTGCAGATTTTGCACTGCTTGTATCCGGAATTCCGGAAGTGCAACGTGTTTTCGGACTTGATCTGTATATGTTACTTAATGTGTATATGTATATATATGTTCTAATTTCGAATATTGAGTTGCTAAGGCAACAAACAAGCGTTTTCTTTTTGAACGAGATAATTGAGCGAGCGCGATCTGGCAGATGCTAACGAGCAACCGAAACGTTCGGACGCTTTTCCTTATATTCGAATTAGCTGTTATCATTACTATTTAAAGTAAATAAAGTTTAAATAAAATAAAAGTAAAATATTCTTGTTTTTCCTTTCTTTGTACGCGAAGCTGTGAAATTAATAAGAACAGCTACATTATGGAATATTGATAAGTTGAGAAAAACAGATAAATTGGCTAAACACATTATTGCAGGTAACACTTGTCGATCACCAATCGCTGAAGCAATTTTTCGTAGATATATTAAAGAAAAAGACTTACAGCAATATTGGGAAGTTGACAGTGCAGCATTATTTGGATATCATGAAGGGAAAGGCATAAATACAAGCTCAACAAAAATCCTTGAAAAACATGGAATTACTGATTACTCTCACGTAGCTCGAACGGTGTGTATGCTAATTATTTAAAAACATATATTGAGTTTAGTAGAATATATCAATAAAATATTTATTGCAGAAGTACATAACCCATATTAAAAATTCACATTATTACAATTCACAATATGTATTAAATTAATTATCTATTGTATAGATTAAAAAAGAAGATTTTGATACATTTGATTGGATTCTGGGAATGGATTACAACAACATTCAACATTTAAGTCAAATACAACCTTTAGGAAGTATTGCTGAAATTGATCTCCTTGGGCGCTATGATCCTGAAGGCGAAGTAGTGATTGAAGATCCTTATTTAGTATGATTTTCAACGACAATATTTACAAAAAATTTTCTCAGATGATCATTTCTTTATTAACTAATTTAAACCTGTTTTAGGATAATAATATCACTAGATTTGAAAAAGCTTATCAACAGTGTTCTAGAAGTGTTCCAATATTCATTAAAAAATTTCAAAATACTAATTAATTAAGCAGAAAATATATAGTTTAAATTTTGCTTATAACAATGTATTTTTGAAAAGTGCTTGTAAGTAGTAATAAAAACTGCGATAATATTTTAAATTATTATATTTATTGAAATGCGATATATAGACTTCAATACCTATAGATTTAAGGTATATAGTATTTTCATAGAATTAATATAATAAAATTAAGACTTTGATATATGCGTAGTTTAAAAGTAGAAGTAAAAGTTAAAAATGATGTTCAAGATCAAATTAAATCACCGTTGAGTTCATCTCTTAAAACCTTCTAAAAGATTCATTTTTTCAATTTAAAGTTTCCTTGTGTGATTATTGAACATGAACAGTCCGATACTTTTTGGACACTCTGTATAACAATGCATTGGAATTAAGCCAGTTAACGAAACAAGAAAGAATAATTAGCATAATCGTAGTAATATTTCAGCTGATAATTTTTATTTAATAATAAAGTCTTAAAAACATTCACTCAACCTTTGATAAAAAAAACTAAGGAAAACGCTTGCGTCAGACATTATAATCATTTTAACCTTAAAATTTCGACATTTGCATTCTATATTTTTCTAAATTTTTTATGTATTCGATACTTTACAAGTTAATTTATTTTTAATCAACCAAATTTCGAAAAATTTAAAACAAAAAATGTCTTTTAAAGATTTTTTCGATGTTATTAAAGATAATTAGTTTTCCAATGATAAAATTCATGTAAGTAGAGTAAATAAAATTGAAAAAATTTAAACACAATTACTTTTTGACTCAAAACTTTGTAGAATGATAGATAATTACATTGCGGACGGCAAGCGAATTTGGATCAGTTGTTAATCGTAGTTTTTACTCGATTTTTATCAAGTTATAACGACTGACTGCTGTCCGGCCGGTACGGTACACCCGCCCCCTTATAAGAATGACGATTTCCTTCTTCCAATCTGAACGCCAGTAGAGAGTAAAGGAGAATATTTTATGATACTTCTTAAGTATTGTGTTTCAAATGGTTTATCTTTAACTGCAATGATAAACTTATTCAATCTTATACGAATACTATTTTTAAAATACCATACTCTTAAAAATCGTATTCCTATTTTACACAAAATTTGTGTAAATTAAAAATTTTACATGTGCTTGTGTAAGTTTTACACAAAATTTTTAATCGTGCAGTTTTACCTGATTCTTGGTACATTATGGACAAATTATATTGAATCCGGAAGATGGAATACAATTTCATGCTGTTTGGTCACAAATGCTCATTAGCTTACATAGATGCATTTGGAAAAGTATAGACTATAATGTTGAACTTAATCTGATTTGACCGAATCTTGTACACAAATTGCAAATTTGAAGTAAATCTACACTTATAACTATATACATTTTTCCTAAGCATTACGATTATGTTGTAAAAGATAGAACCCGTAGAGTATGTGATATAGATTTATATGATGGAAAAGAATATCAAAAATTTTTTCATTCATTATTGTTACAAACTACATGTAAAGGGAGGGCAAAGTTCCGAGCGTCCACATTATTTATATATATATATTTTTATTTAAGAAATAATCGACGAGACTCTAAGCACGACAAATGTCAAATGCCGTGGCTATCAAGTCCCTAGCTAGGGGTATACCCGAGG
>JAPYZP010000412.1:0-25587 GCA_030522985.1 Torymus sinensis | reverse complement strand
CAAAGGACAATCTGACTGCCACCCATCACCAAAGTGCCCCCCCCCCCCACCACCAAATGCCCAACGTTTCGAGCCCGCTTCGGCTCCTCTTCAGGGACTATTTGTTTCGTTGAAAAATATTAATTTTTTTAAAAATTACAAGCAATCTAAAAAGCGTAAGAAAATGGTTAAAAATAAAAAATTTGTAATCATTTTCTTACGCTATCTTTGATTGCTTGTTATTTTCTGAAAAATTAATAATTCATGCTTTTGTAATCTTTTTTATTCGTTTTCTTATCATAAAAATACTTGCAGTGACAGTCAATGGAAGAGACATAATTTTTTAAAGAAATAGAGCATAAGATTTGAGATTGCATTGGTCATATTTCAAGAAAAAGGGCTCATTCGATAGAATTACGCGAACTGGTGTTCATTTTTACATACCAGAAATTGAGTTTTTACTCCCGTTAATGTTCGTTTTTCGAAGGGTGTGAACTCTCCTTCACTTTTCACGTTTAACATATTAGCTTGCCCACTCAAATTGTCATAGAAAGCTATCATTTAGGTATTATTAAATTATTATATTCGAACTAGTACGAAATATCTTTAAGAAGACTTCAGTGAAATATTTGATTCAATTAAATTTAATTAGGTGTATATGTTAGTTGCATGAGTAGTCAGCAATCCTTTAGTGGTCGGCCACTTTTATTTTTCACCCGAATCAACTATACTGATAAAAATGAATTTTGAATATCAAAATACTTTTATATATTTCTAAGTATTTCAACTCTGCAATGCATATACTATAAATGATGTATGGTGATGCAAACGAAGTATTAATGTAAATATACTTGTAAACTTACGCTAATTGCTGCGGAAGATTGTACTTATAAGGGGAGTCTCACAAATAATAAGACACGCATCTCGGGGTTTTCTGAATGGAACTTTTTTCCACGACCGAAGCTATTTATGCAAAATGAAAAATTTTTTATAAAAATGAGGAGAGTTCTAGCTTTTTGAATATTTCCGTCATATTAATGGACTAAAAAGTTTATAAAAGAAGGCAAAAAAAACTTTAATTTAAGCTATGTTTCATTAACAATGTTGATTTTTAAAAAATTTATAAGCTATCAAAAATAGAGTAAGAAAATCCCTAAAAATTTCTCATTTTTTTCAACGGGTGGTATTTTAAGCTATATCTTCTCACTTTATCTTTGATAGCTTATAACTTTTTTGAAAAATCAACATTTTTCAATGAAACACAACTTTTTGCCTTCTTTTATAAACATTTTAGTCCATTTATAGGACTAAAGAAAACTAAAGAAAGAGAACCCATTGTTATCGAAAATTGTTCATTTTAGACATAAAATAACTTGGGTCTCGGAAAAAAACGCCCATTCACTAAAACCCCGAGACAAGTGTCTTATTATCTGGCATAAAGAAGTACCTCATACAGTTATAGCTAAATCTTACGAAATATCATAAATCATCTATCGCGATTTCTATCATCGTACAAGCATTATCCGGTAAATAACTAAACATGTTTGAGTTATTTATATTTATTCAGGAAGTAGCGTATGGGTATACACGGGTCACCCATCCAAATGCTTAACACTGCTTACTTTGGTAATCGGCTGCAGTAGTTGTACACCGTACCTGAATTAAATTTAAATGTTCTTAAAATTATAATCATAACGATAACTGATTTGAATTTCCCGACAATTGCCAACAATCCTAAATAATCCAAATGTATCGAAAAAATGTTAATATTTGGATCCTTTACACTAACATAATATTTTAAATATGGCAATTTTAATCAATAATATATAAGTAAATATGATAGGTATTGCAACTATAAAAAAGGCACCAAGAATTATCTATACATATACCTATGGAGGCTATATTATGCAAAGTAATTTTATAGGTGAAATGGAAACGAAATGATTTGAAAAGAGGAATAATTTAGGTTTTAACAACAGGTCAAAAAAAGTGGACCATGATTCTTTATAACAAAAAATATTATTTTAGAAATTTATTTATATGAAATACATTGTAGTATATAGAATGTACAAAAACTGTAAATATGTATTTCTTTAACATGTACTATATCAAAAACTTAATTATTAGTTTGTATAGTTCTTTGTAAATTGAAAAATTTTATCGAATATCAGGAACAAATGAGATTATAAAATCATGCATCAACTAGTGGATACCATTAAATAAAGCATATATAAAACAAAATTTTTTTAACTCTTTCAACGATATTTACAAAGGTTTAAATAGTTAGTCTTATATATATTATATATACATAAAGTTTTGATAAACCATTTTTAAGTACAAAAAATAGTTTCATAAATATATAATAACGTAAATTAAATATTTTTTTTTAGTATTGTATACCACAGCTTCTAAATATATGTATATAAACTAAATTTTTTAAATATAATAATATATTATTATGCAACAAGGGTGTAAAGTGATGTTTAGTGCAACAATCACTTTAATCCAATGTTCCATACAATAGTTTTTACAAGTGTGCGTAAAGTAAGAGCGCATGGTACATTATTTTACGCACATCTATTCGCGTTATACATGACGGAAAAATGTACGGTTTTCGCATCGAAAAATCGACTTTAGACGCGCTCGTGCATAAACATAAGCTTATGTTCTTCCTTTGTAAAAAAAATAGAAAATATTTTTTTTTTCATATATCACCAAAATAATAATTGCCTATACTAAGAATCATGATACCATAGACTGTTTCTTTTTTTCATCACTCTCAAAACCAGAGTCAAGATCATCACTAAGGCATTTTTTTAAAGTAGAGCATTTATCATGTTTTATCATTCGTTTGTCTTTTAATAGTCTTTTCATACTACTCACTAAATGATTAAAAAAATTTGGATAACCATCATATCCAGGAAATACATTGACATCAATTATAGCATACTTTTCAGTATGGTTTTCTATAACCACATCTACTCCTACTAAGAGTAGACCAAAAATCATTACAATTTTCTTAACAATTTTTTCGAAGATTTCATACTTTGGCTTTACAGTGAAACTGTGTTCATTTTCTGATATAATAGACCATTTAGAGTTGGAACCACTTTTGGAAATATCATGAGAATTGAAAAATATAGTCTTCATAGATTCACAATCCTCAGAATAGAAATTTTTAAGGCTTGGTCTCTCAACAATATGAAAATGGTTGTCTACTATAAACACTTTATACAAAATGGCGTTATGGTTAATTAAATTTTGAGCTACACATGGGAGCTGACAATCTGATAATCCTTCTTCATTAAAAACTATCATCATCTAAGAGAAAAAATACATTTATGCAATAGCATGTTGTTTAGAAATCTTTAAATATACGTTTTTATTAACAATTAACTAAAGATTACCTTATGTGCATCACTTGAACCATGGGCAATGAGTTGCTTACAAAGGCATGGAAATTTAACTCCATTTTCTTCAAAAGAACTTAGTATTTCTTTTACATTTTTTGATTTTATTTCAACAAAATTCGGAATGAACACATTATCTATAAAATTAAAAAAAATTATATAATCAATAAACATTATAATAATATTTATTTATAATGCATTAACATCTAAAGTATACAAACCATTATATAGTAACCCATTATGTATCATTTCATAAGATCTATGTCGATTCCATAAGTTTCGAACATTTTCTAAGGGATCTATTACTATCAGTTCTGGATGTCTCTGAATGTAATCTTGTACTCTCGTAACAATAACTTTTGCCTAAATATAAATCGATTTAAATACATATCAATAACAATGTATATATTTATTTGTTTAATTAAATAATTTTTACAATGTGCAAATAAGTAATAAAATACTATGCAAAAAAAACTTACATGTTTGTTATCATCCTCGGCATGTGCTAGGATGTCTGTTAATTTATGAAAAAAAATATGGATTGGTCCCTGGCTCTCCAAGTCTTCTTCAATATTTATCTATATTGATAGGTAAGGGAAAAAATAGTTAGAATTGATTTTAAAGGAGCATAATTATTATGTATACTGTGAATGATTAATATTTGTACACTATTAATAGATCTTTTTTAAAGTTTAAGTGACTTTTTATCACTTTATTTTTTTACAGCTTCAATCATTACACTGTATTGTGAATTGAGTCATCATTTTATTACAAACGCAATGTGATGAAATTCATTGGAAAATGGGTAATATTTATTCTTGGAAAAGCAATTAAAAACACGTCATGTTTTCTTTGACTGTTTTCTATTAGTTTCAATAAAAATATTAGTTTGCTATTTTTACCCTAGACAAACAAAGAACTAAAACGTTTTTAATGCTCCATTATGAAGATGAGTAAGTAACAATCGTTTTATGCACCATTTGGAGCTGCAAAAATACACGTAATCCATAAAACAAAAATAACTGACAATCCACTTAGTTACTACAGTACTTGAGAGCGTCGCGAAAGCGTTTTCCTCCGAATCGGAGCACGCGCACACCGGCGTTTCGCGAACGTCAAGGTTGTCAACCGGAGCAAGCAGATCTCACCATCTTCGAGACGAGTCCCTCGCGCGCGCAGACATCCTTGAACTCGGTCCAGTTGAACTTCTGCCTCTTCTTCTCGGATATCCAGTAGCCGACGACGCTGCCCTCCTCACCCATTGCTCGAGCGACGACGACGACGACGACGCGGATGCTGCTGCTGCCGCCTCCTCTCCAGCGAGTCAGCGCGACGACGACGGTACCCCGGAGCGCATAGCTGCCGAGCGCCTACTAAACAGCGCACGGCGCACGCACGACGGCACGATCCTTCCTCTTCTCTCCTCCTCTCCTCTCGTTTCGCGAGCCGCAAGCAACGCGATGATTAATCCCACACCTCTGCTTATATACTTGCGGTTACTCCGCGCGCGGCGCGTCGCGCCTGTAGGTTAGGTTCGCCGCGCGCTCTCTTACGCGCGCGCATGCGATTATCAACAAAACGTTCACCCTCTCTCGGGCTGGAATGGGCGACGAGCGTGCGCAGCTCTTCTGGCTCCTCGTCTGCCCCGATAGTAAATAGGTAGCATGATCATAACACGCGCGCGAGAGAGAGAAGCGTGATGCGAATCACACACCTGCAGTCTGCACGCTGTGTGTAAAATATAGTGGCGGTCGTCACGTGCGCACGAGTCCCGCCCCTTCCCTCACGTGGAGCCCCGCGACCCGCTCCGATTATCACATGTTTTTGTGTGTGTACACATACGTGCATATAGGCTGGTACTATACCTATAGGTACATTTACGCGCTACGCAAGTATGATTATGAGGAGCGCGACTGCGCGGGCTAAAGCTGCATGTGCGCATGCTAAAGTCGCTGGCAAGGTCGAGGAGGAATATGCATGCAGCGCGAGCGATTACAGATTATACTAAGTAGTATCTTTCCTCTCGTTTGCGCCGCTTACGTGCGCTTGGCATTTAGTTGCGCGCCTTTTTGCACGTATAGGTACTTATAGTATGTATTTACACAAGTTTTCGGGCTGCTTGTATATGTGCATACTGTACCGACTGTGCGTAGTTTTTTCAAAGGTAGACGACAGGTGCATACATACACGATTTTAATGCAGACTAACTTTAGGAAATATTCGATTTTAAAAGACTGCATTCATCTGTTTTTTAAAATCTTCAAGCTTATAACATTATAATCTAAATTTACAACTAAAAAGTTTTTCGTAGAAAATTTTCCTTTAATATCAAACTGATAAAATTATCGTGTGCATGTTCGTTTTATAATTAATAGCTTTTTAAAATGCAATTATGTTTCACCATACCTTGAAAACACATACTGTATCATTGTTATTTACGATTTTACCATAAACCATTTTGAAGTTGATATCTTTTTCGATAACTATAGCATATTATAACACCATGTGAAACATAAATAACTTTGAAATTTCTGTTAATGGTTTTACATTTTTAATATTTAAAATGACGTGTTTTATAGATGTAGAATAAAGATTGTAAATAATAATACATCGTGAATTGAAAAGCATTCCATATTTATTATTTACTTTTATAAGGTAATGGATTTTACAGAAATATAACTTGAGTAATTTTATAATAAAAAAAATAAATTTTCTAAACAAACTTGCAAAAAATGAGTCTAATCATCTGTGTAAGTACTTGGTAGTTCTGAGTAAGTGGAAGCCAAGAAATTCATTCTTATAACATATTTCCCAAAAAATAAAATAACAATTCAACAATAAAATTTAACTGTTCATTTATCATAAAAGATTCAAACAAATAATTTATATTTTTTGTGGTAATAATTTAGCAAAACCAATGGATTATCTTGGATGAATAGTAATAAAGTTTTTCTCATTTGTTAAAACATTCTTAATAATAAAAGGTTGAAAGGGATACAGAGTCCATATTGAACTGAGTTATCGTCATTTTTTCAGTTTCTAAGTTTGATTAATTATCTCAGTAACCCACTTTCGAAATCATTTGCACTTGTTGTTTATAGAAGTATTTCACATTAATCATGTCCGATTTCCTCGTAATGTATCATCTAATACGGTCACCTTCCAATTCAACTTCCTGCAAAGTTAATATAACGTCTGGCGAGATGTCAACATAATATATCGACAGTTTGTTTTAATGTACCTATAAATAAAAAAAGAAAAAAAAATTTTTTCATTTATTTTATCACAGAAGCCGATTTGTCTAATATGTTAGTCAGTAGCTCTAAAATGCATTTTTTCATAACACTTCCTGTGAAACCAATATGACTTATTATAGTATGGTCGCAATTATTTTCGTGATCAAAGGTGTACTATAGTTTGGAAAAAAGATAAACTTACTGTTTTTAAATATACTTACAGAAAAGTACAAAAACTTTGTATCTCCGATTGGTCAATTGAGATACAATTACCGTTTATAACATTCAACTGTAGTCGTATTTTAAATTACGTTATTTGTAAACTTACGGGTTTGTCATCTAAGAAAAAAAATGTAGGAAATGAATCATTCCAATAATTAGCAATTACAATTGCATAAGTGAGATATTAATGAATTCAGTGACTCATAGATAACAAAGAGACGTTTGTATAAAAAATTGTATGCAATTTATTTTATATTTACAATTTTCCTAAAAAAAGCTTACAGTAAAAAATAGTTCATTTCAGTCATAAGAAATTACAACAATGTTATGCATTATTTTAAGTTCGAAAAACACAAAAATTATACAAAAAAGAAGTAATGGTAATGTTATTTATAAGGACTCAAAAAGTCAATTAATATCATGAAATAGTTCACAATCTATAGTCATAGCAGCGTCGGAAAGACAAAACTAAATCACAAATGTTTTAGAATGGCAACATTATTCCCATCTCAGCTTAAAGACGAATTCACATCGGTTCGGCATATTTCTCCCATGCTATGCGTTAAAGACTGAAATAAAAAAAAATGCTTAATCGCAATATTAAAAAATAAAACACTTATTGAATGGATTTTATAAAACATCATACAGTTTTGGAATTAGTCGCAGTGCTTGAAGAACTTTGCATTCGTGAATTTGTTTTACTTAATTCCAGGTTCTTTCTTATTTCCCCCAAGGAATATGAAGTCGAATGGCTTAAGCAGATTTCGCCTTCTGAATGAGTTTCTGACGCCGATTCCGACTGCAATTAAAATAAAAAAATTAAATATTACTTACTAGCTAAATATCCTTCTTTCTTCGTAGATAGCTATTTTGTCAAACAAAATGACTAAAAAGAGTTATTATTCTAAAATATATACTAACCGATTCCTTCAGTCTTGCGAAACTATTGGGCGGGTCTGCGTCGGCGAGAACAGTCGATGTAAAAAGTCGTTTGCCCTGGTAATGCGACTGCACGGAACAGGATTCCAATTTTTTTAACAAGCTGAATTTGTGCTGCTGAAACGACTCGGAGACTACATTGCTGTTTTCCTCTAGCATTGTCACGAATGATCTGAAACGTTTTGTAACGTTATTCAAAACGAAATAAAATTATATTATAGATTTATTTCTAACTTGAGTAATTAAAAATTTTTACTTGGCGTGTAAAATTTTAATAGAATACTACGATAATAATAATTGCGTTAGTTCTTTACCCACCTATTATTAAACATAATGTGCTCTCGATTATTAGGCACTTTGTTATTCAAAATTACTTCTTCAGAATTTGACTTGCCTTGGCTTGAAATAGTCTTATTGATTTCGTTATTTGTTAATTTTGTAGGCACATCAGGCACAGCAGCATCTTTGTTTGAACTTTTTCGAGTTTCAACCCCACTTTCAACACTTTTCATTGTGTTGGAATAATTTCGAGCCTCGACACTGTTATTCATGCTTTTCATTAGACTGTTAAGATTTTCTCTAACTTCTGACAATTTACTTTCAATTTTTGATTCAGTAGATTTTTCGTCATTCGATGCATCAACCAAAGTATCTTTCATTTCAGTCGCATCCTCGCGTTTATCGTTAAGCGACAAAGCAAACAGCCCGAGGGAATCCTCAGAAATCTTGGTGTTATCAGCGCTGAGATGGAAGGAAATATCCGATATGCTCTCAATCAAGTGCGACGTTTTCTGCGAATTCTCCTCGGCGTGATTTTTCAATTTCTCGCTACTTCCGTTTATTTTCTCCTCAGTTTTATCGAGCTTCTTCTGTTCTTTGTGACGACGTTGCATGTCTTCTTTTGCCGAATGACTTTCCACCTCAGTTCTCTCTGGTTCTTGTTTACCAACACAAGTGCTACTTTGCAATTCGCTTTTCTTTCGCTCTATTAACTTTGCCTTGACATTCTCTCTTTCGACTCCGCTGTTGTGCCGCTTACCAGAATGATCTTTATTCGCCTCGATCAAACTTTTTTCAACGGTACGTTCCTCTACGTCCGCATTATTAACCGCTTTCTTCGTCGCCTTCGAATCCTCGTCTATCCTGATATTTTCAAGGGACTTTAAAATTTCCTTTACACTTTTTTCAGTTTTACGAAGAGTGTTTGCGCCCAGGTTATTTTCCTTCGTCAATTGCGGGCTCTTCAGGTTCTCGATAAAACCCGCATTGGATTTGGTCTCGGTGTGAGTGGACGCCTGCACCAGTGAATTGTTGTTAGATGATGATTCTTTGTCGAATTTTTTATTCACAACCTCGGCCAGCAATCGCCTCGAATCTGAAGCACTGGATTCGTTTATAGTTTCGTTAACGGAACTCACGTCTTCGAAGGTATCCGAATACTCGGGCTCTTTCGATGTTTCAGCCGATGATGTTTTATTCATTGTAGTCGAAACAGCCCGAACATCCTGCGCAGCTTTCTTCCCAGGTTCTTCGTCTACATTAACATCGCGCGGAACAGTTTCGACTAAGCGCGTAGGATAGGTATCGAGTGGCAACTGGTCAATCCCAGACGTAATCTCCTGAGCTTTATCAGACTCTCGTGAAACCGATGCCACTCCATTAGCTGCTTGAATTTTCTTAAAAATACTATTGAACCCAGGCGAATCCCCCATCGCCCTATAATCACAAAGCAGCTTTCCAGTCTCCTTATCGCTCGCGGCGTTATTTCGTTTGATACTCCGTTTTCTATCGCCGCGATGCTTTTTCTCGGGATTGTTTCTCTTGAGAGTCGATGGCTTTTCCTCCGGCGGACTGGTAAGCAAGAACTTGTCGAGCTGCTCGGTTGCACTATTCACCTGGCGGATAATCTTCCTCTGCTGCTCCAGCAGCGCGTCCATCTCGTTGAGTATTCTCGGCTCTCTCAGGCTAAAGTCGTCAAGGTCGATCGACACGTCCTCGCTGTCTCTCCAAGACTCGGCCTCCTTCTCGGTTTTCCGTTCTTTCGACTCCACCAGTCGATTGTCGTTGCTCGAATGTTCTTCTATCACTGGAGATTCGTTCCTCCGGCTTGGCCCTGACGTGTTATCGGGTCTACGTTCGGACTGCCGAGAGTCACGAAATCCACTCATTTTTCCATCAACCATCGGCGGTTCGCACGCGCTCTTATCTCTGCGTGGCTCTTCGTACATTCTCAACAATTCGTCCATCTCTATCTGTGTCTTCTGATCACGTGACTCATGATTGAACTCATACGTGACGATGTTGTCGTTACAATTCCGATGCCTAGGTTCTTTCGGCCGAATATCGACTATTTGAGTTGTTTGCACGGAGAAGTCTGCTTTGATGCTGATCGGTGGAGCTTTTTGCACGTTTAGTTTTTCCGGTTTGTCTTCTTCGATTTTCTTTTCCGGTATGTCGCTCTGTTTCTCTGGATCTGTAGACTCTATTGCTGTGCTCTCTTGAGGTGTAGCTTTAGGTTGGTCGGCTTTGCTATATTTACAGAATAGACAGTCTTCCGTTAAAGGGTTACACGTTGGTTGTTTTGGGATGCAGCTTGCTGCTCTTAAAGTCATCTTAGGTGATTCTTTTATAGTTCGATATGATCTTGGAGTTTTATACATGTCGCGCGATGGATTGTACTTTGCCGTGTCAGTTAACGTAAATGTTGATCTGAGATTGTCACTGTTAGATACTATGGCTGGATCATAGAATCCTTTTTGTAAGGTCGTTGCTACAACCTTTCGAATGTACATATTTTCTTCATCTAATGTTTTATTGTCAAACCTTTAATAGAGAAAAGAATATTGTGATTGATAAACAAGTTTTATCCATTAAATTTGTTTAAAATCTTTTATCCCTTAATTTAAGCTTAACTTTATCAATTGGCAATAAGTTGTAGATTTTAATAAAAAATGTGTTTGAACTATAACTTGCATACTTTTAGAGGATTCAAAATTCTACTCACCTATTTATTCCCAAGTCATCTGTGAGCAAGTCATTAAAATTCATCTGTGATATTTGCTTTTCCGCATGTTCTACAAGTTTTTCGGCATTTTGTAAAGCATTTAAAGTTTCTGGGCTAATGCACAACCTCCTCTTAGGCATAGGTACATCTTCTTGTACTTCTGACTGCAATTAAAAAATTTTTTGTTACATACTAATTATCAAAAGTTTTTATAATAATTGAACCGATTGGTTTTGGATTCCTTTACTAAATAAAATCAAATTTTTATAGTTTTGAAATTGGAAGAAGAAAGTTCTTTTTAGCTACGATTCAAGCGAAAAAATAGCTTTACTATCTGTGAAAAATTTTGTTCGTCAAATAATTAACGATTTTATTTATTCTTCCCAATTTGTATCGAATTTTTATTTCAAATAAAAAAAGGCAAAGAAGCGTAGTGATCATACCAAATAATCGGCCACACTCTTCATTCTGGTTTTTGTTGATATTGTCGGTTGTATGGCGATCCACGTGACTGACGGAACGTTTTCCTTTCCTGACTTTTGTCTTCGCATTTTCAAGCTTCGTGCACTTGAAATATCTTGATTGTCATCGGTTCTGCAATTGAAATTTATTATTTAATTTTATTGAAACATAACTGTATACAGGTTAATTTTATTTTAAGAATATGTTTCTATATATTATGTAATAAATATATCTACATAGATGACTAAATAAATTTAAAGTTTTGTAAGTAAACAACTTATATTCAATGAAATCCTACCAATTAAGTTAATTTCAATATCACGAAGACCTTGAACCAGTTATTATTAATATATAGCTACAAAATAAACTGCTATCCTCTAAAACGAAAATGTAAACACTTACAGACTCTGAATGAGTAAAATCATTTGTTCAAATTTAAATGGATTTATTAAATTTATTTTCCATCCACGAATATTGTTTGTCTATATTATATAGAGTAATAAGAATTGCAAATTATTTAAAATATACATGAATGCTCAACTCAATAAAGCAATGTTTTAGTGTTGAAAAAAAGAAAAAAAAAACATTGCGATTTGAAATCAATCGTTTCGAACTCTGATGATAAAACAGTCCCCTCAAAAAACAAGCCTCGAAAGTAGCAAGTCCTGGACATTGACGAAACTGAGACACCGTTCATCTCTTCCCACCATCAATACAAATAGAAGTTTCATCGTCAAGGTCCACGACACAATATCAAACGTCCAGCAATGCCACTGAGGGTATAGTCAGAAAGAAAGCGTATTACGCACAGCAGACGCGCAGCCACGCCGCGCGTGTGTTCTACAAGCAACGACAACGCGTCTGCGCGTCACGGAGCCACTACACTGCAGCCGGTCGGGTTTACGCGAGCTTCAGCTGTGCGCTGCTGCGAGGGAGAGTTGGTTACAACCACGGTATACTTATAGGTATAGGTGCTATATACGTCACGCGAGCTCGTCTCTGTGTCCAAGTATACATATATACCTATATATGTAGCGTGCACCCGGCTGCGGCGTATTGATCCTTTTAAAGCGAATGGCTCGGGAGCCAGCGGTATTATGCATGTACTTTACGAGCGGTCGAGTACAGGGGCACCTGCGCTCGTCTTGCGCAATTTACGCGATGCTTCGACAGGCTGATATTGATGATAGTGTAAGTATTATACACATGCGCGGATGGAGATGAGGCAAGCAGCGTATCGAGGATGGGTTAACGTTGGTTTTTCATTATTTATAAAGGGGATAGAAAGATATGGGTCGAATAGAAAGATGAGCATTTTTTTATAATGTGCAGTCTGTGGATAAAGCTGTTTTTGCATTTTTCTTCAGGAATGAGTAAATTAAAATTTACCAAAAGCTATACATAAAAAATTACCAAATGCTCGAATACAAATAATTTATACGGTGTATTTTTCACATTTTAATAAAGTAAAAAGGAAAAGAATAATAGGACAAGTTTATGAATACTAAACCTTATTTAAGGAAAAAAAAACATACTTTTTACTGAGATATCAGAGCCAATTATAGATTCGTACATCTAAATTCAATTTCAATTTTTTTTTTTTAAATTATCGCAGTCATCTGGTGTTTGTATTGGGTTAACGAACGCCGGATGACAAAGATAGTTAAAGTGAAAATAAAAAATTGAATAAAAAGAATGGAAAATGGAAGAATGTCGATAAGTATAATGTAATTTTAGTTATTCTCCGACATCCCCTTTAATATGTTAAAATGTTCATCGGCATATAAGACCTGCCCGCACGTTATATCATCAGAAAAGCCTTAGCCAAACATTATTTTAACGACGCGTCGTCTCAAGAGTGGCGCGAAATTTCTCTTTAAAGCAAGAGACCGTCGCTTTCAGCCCCTTTTTCACGACGGTTTCAAGAAGGTTTTTTATATATGCGAAACACCATTGGCGAGAGAAAGCGGATGAAAGAGCCAACGCGCGCGCACGTTCAAGGGAAAAAAAGGCGCAAAAGCTTGCAACAAAAGCGCTCTCGCGCGCCGCGCCGTCTGGACCAGCCGCCACGGATCAATATCCGGGCCTGCGGCTCCAGACCCAGATGAGCGCTGGCATTGATTTTCAAATTCCGCGAACCCCGACGCGTACTCGTGTATGTATCTCTGTGTGTGTAGGGACAGGCGTGCATCGATTTTCCTGTGTGCGGCTGCTTCTTCTTCCTCCTCTTCTCCGTCTCGGTCGAACGTGAGAGTTCATCGGTTGCGCGGTATAGCCTCGAACCGTGAAGCAGCGGGGGTAGGCTATTTTTGTCCATTTCGCCATTTCGATTGGCGTATATAGTGAAGGGTATTGGTTTTTAATATGTAGATCTCGGCTTGCATGCTGGAATTGAACAAGGTCGAAAGGTCGGTATTTTTAAGTATATGAGAGCTAAATCGGGCCGACGATAAAACTTGACTTCAACGAACTTCAATCGCATTTTCCCGCTCGCTTATATCGGCCTTTCAAATCTTTATCTCGGAGATTTTAAAGTTTAATTACTTTCTCGCTTGTGTAGTACAAATTTTCCAATTCTACCGTAAAGCTTTGGACAAATCTTGATATCATACATTGATTAAAATAAATAATGTGATTTATAAAAGAATTAAAAATTTCTTTGATAACAAACTGCGAATTTCAATTTAAAATTGTCATCAAACAAGTTTATTAATATGAAAATACTCATGTTCTGGAAACCAATGTATATTCATTGAATGTTTACGTAAATAACATGTTTCTTTAAAAGAAGATCGTTAGAGTGACCTTTACCTTTGAATTTTACTAACTTATATAAATTAAGAATTCATCGGGAATGTAAAGGATGGTGGGATAGTTCAATGAAAGAAATAAGACAGCAATTGTTACACATCAACACATATATTTTGTTTTGCAGGTTGCATACATACGATAAACAGTATAGTGTAACGCGTTTCTCAAAGTATGGTACACTAGAAAATCGTATTATTCGCTACTACAGTCGCTAGTAAACTTACGTGTTTTTTTTTTCTTCACTTTAATGACCATATTATTTATTGCGCTCGTACAAGAATCATAGAAAACAAATCGGGTCGTACAAAAGTAGGGAATGACTGTTTTTATCCTCTTTTTATCCTCTTCTTCAATTTGTTTTACATCTCGGGAAGACTACTTTGTACGCGCTACGGCCAGAAAAAATGCGACTTTGCATCGGCTTTTTAAACTCTGTATTTCCAAAAATTTCTTTTTTTTCCTTTCATTTCAGAATCTTCCAACGAATGTTACACGGCGAATAAAACGGCAATATGGTTTAACAGTTTTCATCGGAAAGAATTAAGTAACAAAGAATACAATTTTTCTCAGTGTTAGTGTGGTATATGTGTAGAAAGACGCTTAGAGGCGAAATTCCAAACGATAAGAACTGCGCAAACCTGCTGCGAGTCTCACATTTTTCCTGACTTACACGATTGGTTGGGCGAGTATACTAACATTCAATTAATAACTACTGCATCCTTACTTCTTTTATTATTTTTACTTTTTTTTAATTATCTTACGCTTACTTTTGTCCAAGTAAAAATGACAATTATCGCTTTTTATTCTGTGTGAAAAAATGAACTTTCAATATTTTCACTCTCCTACACTCGAATCATCATTTCCTCTCTCTCTCTCTCTCTCTCTCTCTCGCTCTTTTTCTCATTCTCTCTCTTTATGTCTCTTTCTCTCCGCAAACCATGGGATTACGCTTTGTCCTCTTATTTACGAGACTCGAGATAAACGCGCGTTTCGTCGCCTCGGCGTGCACTCTTCCACAGTTTTAAACATTTTCACCAATACGCATAGCAAAGCAGGGCTCAATCTTTAAATAACATGCACAAAAATTCGTTTCCATTTACGTGCAACTGTAAAAGAGAAAAAATCAGTGTTGGAGTTATTTTATTGTACAATTTATTTATTTGGGCAAAGAAGTAAGAAACATAGAGAACAAATTGAGAAACCGATTTTTATTTCACAATATATTGGCATTGGGTAGGAACTACCATAAAACATTGAGAAAAAGCTACTGGATCATAAAATTCGACTTGACTCTTTCTGCTTGAATTCAATCCAGTGTGTGCAGCATAAATAACGTGCATAACAAGTTGTCGTTGCACAATTGTATATTGAAGAAGGGAAAGAAAAGAAAAAAAAAGGCGCGTTTTGATCGAAAAGTTGTCGCAAGCACTCAGGCACGTCCGGGCTTTTAAAAACTTGAGAAAATCTTGCCGATTAAATTCGACGCGTGCAATTAAAAAGAAAAAAAAGCCACCACGCGAGCGGCCCTAAAGGACGTTACGGAGCTGGCAACAACTTCCCCACTAATTGACCTGCGCTTTCCTTACAATTATCAATACGCACGTCAATTTTCTTATTTTTTTACCTTTGTACAAATATATATACATATACAAAAAGACCTATGCGTCCAGGGCTCGATTCACCTTTGCTGGTTACATCAATTATTACAAAAACAAGAAACGAAAAAAAAAAAGAAAAGAAAATTAACGTATTAGAATACAAAGAAAGTGGTGCCCTGGAAGCGAGCGAAACACACGATTTCCCCATTTTAAAAAACTTTTCTGACGTAGCGAGTGTGTGGTTCCTATGTCGGGCAATGCTTTTTTCATTGGGTAAATGAAAAACCAAAAAGCCCTCACTTAAAGTCTAGCGTTAAACTAAAGTGTGAACAAGTACTCTCCTTTTCCTTTGTTGTTGTTTACATAGCCAAAAGAAGATACATTTTTAATTTTTTTTAAACATCTTTATTTTTTATTTAACCAGTCGATATCGACAAATTTCGCGTAGTCTCTTATTCTCTCTTTGAACAAGTTCGTTTATTCTTTTACTTAACAATCCGTTTTTTACAGAGCAGTCCATGCCGAATAATTTTTGGAGCGAATTTCACATTTGTTCTCGTTTCTATTATTTTTATTTTCTTGGAGCAATGAAAAAACTGGAAAGCCTTCACTTTAAAGTCTAGCGTTAAACTGAAAATGAAGACAATTTAATTCTGCCATTCACATTGTTTAAGTTCTCATCGTCAAATGAAGATTCATTGTGTTTATTTCAGCCCGTCGACATCGATAAATTTGTGGAACAATTCTGCATAGTCTCTTTTTCGTTGGTGCATGTAAAGATTGGTTTTACTCAATTGTTTTTTATTGTGTTTGACAATGTCATTAACTACGATCTATGTAAAAAATGAGGGGGGAGGGGCGTAATGAAATAAACGAAACGAGATACAAAGTAACGCGTGAACGTCACTGCCTCAGCAACAAATGCGTATTCCGAGGGCGTTCGTTATGACTTGTGCATTAAAAGTAAAGAACATAATTTAATGGAAAACGCAATATAAGATTCTTTTTGTACATTAAAAGATGCTTATTTTCGCAATCATACGATTTCTTTTATCTTCTGTAATAATATTAATTATAATATAATATATAATGTAATATGTACACATATACATAATGTACAGAATACCCAATAACGCTGGGTTAAAATGTTCGTCATGTTTAATTATATAATACAAAGGGGGCAAATTATAGAAAGGGGGAAAGTAATATAATAAATGAAAAAAAAAAAGTAATAATAAAGATTAAAAGCGTTCGATTAAACGATATTCGAACAACGCAACGAAAGACGGTGACGTTTTTAAACATGCGTCAAAACTATTGTATTTGAAACGCCATTTAAAATAAAAAGAAAATAAAAAATCTAGAACAACGTAATAAAAATCGCAAATTTTTCAGAATCGCATCTGCGTCTTCGTAGAAAGTCTAAGAAGATACGCATTACAAATACACAATGAAGGTAAAGGCGATCGAGCCTAAGTACAAACCCAAAATTGGGCACAAATCGTTTTGTCCTTAAATGACGATTCGCGCGCGTCATTCACGCGAAGAACAACTTTTCCCTTCCTCGCAATTTTTCTTCGTCTCATTCCTCTTTTTTTTTTATTTTTTTGATATTTTTTTCTTTAATACCTTCTCGCTGTTTTCCTTTCAGGACTCGTAACATATTTACACAGACCATGCCAGTCGCCGAGTTTGCCAAAGACTTCTGCTCAAGACCGACAATCGCTCATTCGAGAAAGAAAAAAAAAAACGAAAAGAAAAATATCCGATCGACGACGCCTTCGGTTCCATCGTTAACATATACTCTTAGGGCGTCGTCGCGTCATCCTGTTTGCCATCGGCTCCGATTACAGAAAAAATTAAGAAAAAAAAAGAACGATTTTCTCGCAAAACAACGGTTATCTCATCACAGCGCATCGCATAAAGCCATATATCAACGTCTTCGGCCATAACAAAAGGTCGGCTGTTTGTACAAATGACCCCAGCCGACACAACCTCTCCCAGTACACGTCTCATATATATTTTGTTTATTTGAATTTAACGGAATTTCCTCGATGAAATCTGACAATTTCCGCGTGTATGTGTGTATGTGTTGTTGTTGTGTGTGTTTAGCAAAGAGAGAAACAGCTTGCCGGCGAGCCTTCACGGCGTTGTTATCGCCAAAGCCCGGGGCGCGCTGCCTCGAAAAATCATCTCGTCCCCCACCGCTGGATGCTGCCAACAACACAACAATCGACTTATGTTGTCGATTGTCTCGCTCCGCTTTGGGGAGACAGAAAAATTTGAGCCTTTAACCGCCTGTGCCAGTCCGCTGCACAGCTTAAGTCTCGCGCTCCTTTTTCACCTTGAGGGCGGTGCTCGCCGTGTCCTCGCCGAGGATCGTCGCGATCTCACCCTGCATGAACGCCCACGGCACCGAGCTGTTGGCCAGGGGACACTTCTCGCCACTCGGGCAGTATACCTGTAAGAGCAGCAGCAATGAAGGATTAGTCCAAAATGTGGTGGGGAAAGGAATAATTGAAGGTGAAAAGAAGACTGAGAATGAGCGACACCGACCTCTGAACCAGCTCCCTGGCGCTTGATGCTGTCCCGGCTGCAGGGGAAGCAGAACTTGTGGTGGGGCACACTGGGACACTGGACGAAATGCGTGTCCTCGAGGCGCTCCTGGCAGAGGGTGCACTTGAGGGTGGGCGCTGCGACGGGCTCGGCGCCCGCGCTCTGGGCCACCGCGCCCTCCGTCGACGTCGTCACCGTGGTAGAAGAGACGTGGCGCGAGCCGCTCGACCTCCTGCCCGAAGGACCTGCTCCACCGATAAGCGCAAACAGTACAGATTAGTCAATGTGTCTCGACGCTGATTGCTTTGACGAGTCTTTCCCCTCGACTGGAAAGCAAAGAGCACTGGGGAGTGGAACTCGGGGGAGATAATTACCGGTGCTGTTCGGGCTGTGCTGGGAGCCACGGGAGGCGCTGCGTTGCTGAGCGTTGGCCGCCGTGGTTGGCGGACTCCGGCTGGTCGGGCTCGGATTGTTGGGCGGCTGGGGCACCGACTCGGGCGACGTCAGGTTGTCGGCCACTGACATGAGCGCAGCCATCGGGGACGGACCACCGCCTGATCCCTAAAAAATATCAACAAAAACAGAATGTAAGTTTGGCGATTCGATCGAAATTTGGCTATCGTCGTGTTGTAGTCGTCAAGTTGCGAGGATTTTGTTGGCGGTGAGGTATACGGACAATTGGAACTGTCAATAATCGATTATATCGCGCGTGTATCGACATTTTTTTCCGCATCAGAGATTAGCGAATGATTAATGATATACTTCATTGTGTCGAAAGTCAGTTACATATCGGGGCAAAAGTCTTGACGTCATGCCGATAAAATCAACACTTGCTTATCGTCGGTGATCGGTACTTTGGATAATCTCCTCTCTTATCTCGATGTCATTCAAAGAAACCTGACTGACAACTCTAGAAACGTATCGCAAGTGCGCGCACATGTAACCTGTGACCGAACGTTAAGTATATTGATTTATGAATTTATCGTAAAATGTAACTGTACGAAAAAAATAATCCTCACACGTTTGCTAGGGCGAATCGTATAAATTATCTAAAAAGCGCTTCCTCATCGAAATCAAAGCCACCTTACACGCCACTTGCAAAATACTCTTCCCTCTAATCTTCATATCGGAATCCGGCCCGTATCGGAGTCACGCACCAGCCGCGCGCGATAACACACTCGAAATCGGTCAGTTTCGCCGAATAGAGAGAAAGAGAGCGGCTCTCGCGATAATCGCTCTGTTTTCCCCGACTTGCGTGTCGCGCCTTACGTAACGCTGTTCGCGTCGCTTATCTGCGATTGAAGAAGGAGAGAGGCGGGAAAGGAGAGCTCGAGCGAGCTTATCGCGCTGGATGATAAACCGATCGCCTTGCATCAGAAGGCTCGCGCGAGCGCGATAAGGCCCGCGAGAGTGGCAATGCTATAGCCGTTAGCCGGTTGATAAGGATTGCGCGATCGGAGAAGGAGAGAGTAATACGTGAGAGTTGAGAAGGCCTTCTTTTTCTTTAATACTCGCTCCGATAATTAGGTCTTATTTGTCCTCGTATCGTGCTCGTGATTCCCTTATCTCCGCGCATTTTAATACACACGTCGTGTATATCTCTGTCGCAGGTTACACAAACAGACACGCGGCTATTGACTGCGCCGCCGCGGATAGGTGCAACATGATTAATTCAGTTTATCCACCGGTACGTTTACTCGCATTGTTGTACTTCCTGCAATTCTCTGACGTGCGCGAGAGTGACATTGAGAGTTTACAAATAGAGTTGGTGTAACTGCCGGCGCGATATGATCCTAGATTTTAACGCTCGCTCGCAAAGTTCTAACGCTGCAAATGTAATTGTCATTATAATTATAAACATGTGCCATATCGCGTAGCAGTGTTAATAGGAAAAACAAAGAGAACCGTAATTTGCAAAGCCACGAGCGCGATTGCAGGCCGAACCGAAATTTGAAAATCAATGAGGAGCAGCCCACCGACTGATTATTCAAAGGCACGCTCGAGAAAGAAAAGAATAAATGAAACGCGCACGTGTCTATATACGGTTTCCACACTTCTCTCTCTCTCTCTGGTCGCGAAGCTTCCGGCTAATCTCGAGTGCCGCCGTCGTCGCGCGAAAAAGCCCCGCCGGCGGATGACGAATAACATATCATTATCGCGTGCTTGCTCTCTCCTTTATTATTTCCATATGCGCTATCGTCTCCCGCCGTAGCGCGAGGCTCCCTTATCGCCGCTGTTGCTGCTACTCGCGCAGTCAAACGTCGCGAATAAACCCGAGCGCGTGCGGAGAAAGAGCGTAAACATGGATACGTATATATATGCGTATATAAGCACACGACGTGCACATGTGCTGCTGCCGGTGCAGTTTCGCTTTTTGTTTTGACGGAGGAGAGAGAGAGAGTTTACGAGCGCGATTGATTCCTTTTAATTGGCCCGGAGGTCGCTCTCGGTCGAGTCTGTTTTCTTCGTAAATATCATTGCGAGCCGCTTCTCGTCCGCGACTTAATTTGTTGTACAAGAGAATATTTATTACTGGATGCAAATCGATTATCAGTCTTATTGTATTTTAAGAAAACCAAATATTTATCAGCTATGAAGAAGACCGTTTTTAATATTAAACTTATGAATAATTTGATGATCTTTTTTTTTTGTAAATTCTGGCAAGTCTTTCGCAGGAATCGCTTGACTTGCCGTCTTCTATTTTTAAACGCGCGAAAATATGCAAAAATCCCCAACGCGCGTGTCGACAACGCCCTGTTTACTCTGCGTGGTTATAACAGCTACGGCGTTTTGTTTTTTACGTCCCTATAGCTATAATTTCAAACCGGACTCGAGATACTCACGTTCTCAAATAGCATATCCACATGACTTATCTTAAAAAAGAAAAAATAAAATCCAACTCAGTGCGGAGGAAGTATTTAGTCATGGAGAGGCTTGTACTAACCCAACGTCCGTCGGTCAATGGGATAAAGGTCAGGGCATCTCACCTGATGGTGATTGGACTGCTGGCCCTCCTGGGCGGACTCTTGGCTGGACGGCGGTGGCGGTGGCGGCGGGCTGGTCCTGGGCCGCAGCGGCGAGCCGCCGCCGTTCGTCGCCACGCTGGCGGGCGCTAGGGGAATCGATGGTCCCACATAGCCACCTGCAAGACAATAAAAATACAAAACATTAGAAAAAAGTGCGCCTTTCGTGTACTTTGGGGTGGGGGTGAAAGATCGCAAGGCTATCCCTCCGCGAAAAGAGAAACGGACTGCGGGCATTCCGCTCACGCTCCTAAAAATTCTCGCATGCACGCGCGACAGATCGAATCGGCAATTCTAGACTCGCACGCTCGACGTTACGCTCGTCGAATCGCTAAATATTTAGCGGCTGGCGCGCGGTTGCGCATTTTTATCGCTGTGTGTGTGTGTCTCCTTGTGCAACGAGGCGAGAGTGCGACCTTTCGCGTGCACGCGCGCCATTATTTGCATATACGCGCGGCCGCGACGAAATTTTTTTTTCTCTCTCTCTCTGCTTTGCAGCGCTGTTGAAGAGTAGTCGAGTTCATTGACGCTCTTATCTATGCGCGAGCGCGGATAATGCGATAGAGGTAAGTAAACGTATGTAGGAAGTGCCCGCGCGGCGATAAGCCTCATGCATATACGCATGATACAAGTACGCGGGGCACACAAAAGAAGCAGCAGCAGCAGCAGCAGTCATTGTCAATCGATTCGGCGAACGCGCGGCCCGCTCGTGTGTGGGGATAAATATACGCGTAACGCGGAAACCCGATCGCTAAACTGAATACACGCGCCTCTTGCCAGACGGAATTCCACGCTCTTATCTGCTCGACTCTACACTTCTTCCGCGCATAACCTAACGCAACAATCTCACAAGCCGAAAGTCCAAGTACGGTACCACGAAATAAACCGAAAACCAGTCCCCTCGCATTCGATTAAGTGACGGCGCGCGTGTAATCGAGAGGATCTCTCGCGCCTGACTTCACCGCGGGAGGAGGAGTTTATTTAAAACAACGGTACATTTCTCGCGCTGGCGCAATCAGATAATATGCAAACGAGCGAATTTCCTCGCCCCACCGCCGCCGTTGTATGTATATTCAGCTGAGTCGAGGAATTACGGCGGCTCCAATCCCTTAACAAAGAGCTCGCGCGACTTATCAGAAGCGCTGCGCGTCTGTTCCCGGGAATGTTTATCAATCGGATGCTCTTAGATATCGATCGAGAGACAGCGTCGGGCTCGTAATTGGGACAACTTTCGATTTCAAGTTTAGAGGAAGGTTTTGTTATCTATACGGATAAATACTTTCCTCGAATTTCGGCCCGATCGTCGTAACGCGAGAGTTACGTGCCGATCTTCGCCCGCATGCACCGACAAAATAAACGATTCTTTTAATTTGCCCAATTGTTATAACGCGTAACCGTGGCCAACTCTTTGGGAAAGGATATAAAGATTCTCGTGGCATTCGGGGACGACTGTGTGTGTGCTTCGCTAAAGGATGAATGGACCGCCGCGCCGACAGAGTCATTACGATGCGTGCCAAAGTTTCCGCGTCGTCGCGGGAGGACAGAGAAATGAGGAACATTCGAGTGTCTCTCGCGTGATCTCGCGGGAGAGAGATTTTCGTGGCGAGACAAGCAAAGTGTCATGTTTGTCCCGAGTGATAACTTATCGGCGCTCTTCATCGTTACGTGATAAACCAGTGACGTACCTCTCGAATGTTAAAATTAAAGCAACGCTCGCTACTTTATTTATCACTGTTTTTTCCTATACAAACGTTTTGCGCAACAAATCCCTCTTTCTCCATCGCGCGCGCCTTTCTCCTCGTCATTTTAAAAGCCAATCATCATCATCATCCTGCATCGCGCATTCCTATCCTTCCTCAGCATCGCCTGCGTCACGTTACATTCACGCTCACGCGCGCGAGCGGCCGAGTTGCGCTGACGTAACGGGCCCCCGGACACAGAAGCCTCCTTTTTTTCCTTCTATCCTTCCTCGGCCGCTGCTCCTTTCCCTTTCTGTTTACCGGAGGCGAGGCGCTCGTGTGCGCGCACTTGTATACATGTGTGTGTGTGTGAGAGAAAGAGATTCACGCTGTTATGACGGAAAGTTTTTGATGTACAGAACACCGTTCGTAAAACTCGTTTTCTAAAAAAGACGGCTATCTCTCTCTCGAGCTGTGAATTATATCTGTGTTTCTTTTTTTTGTTATTTCTCTACTCTCCGTCGGCAGGTTTTCAAGTGTATTTCCGTAGCGTTTAATGCGCATTTTAATAACCAAAGTATCGGTGAGTCAGCGGCGCTCGCTATATATATATATTTGTATTCTTTAACCGTCGATTCGCGTGGATTTTGACCCAATGTAATACAGCCGCGTTCTATATATCGCGGTTTTTAACGACGCGTCTGCTGCTCGCGTATCATGACTCACAGCCGCGGCTCGCGCTCGCTCAGGTGACTCATGAATTATTACACTTGTAAATGTTTCGTGCTCGGCTGTCATTAGTCGGCTATGCTGGAAAAGCGCTCGGCCGCACAATTTGTTATTTAATCGCGCACGCGCGTGCTCTCGTATAATTGCGCGGTACGTGATTATTTACTTTTTGTTTTCTGCGCCTGTGCTATATTCTTTCGTCCGTTACTCCTTGTAAATAAAGCACATGTTCTAACCAATTACTGTTTTAACCAATCCCACGAATACACTATTCAAAGCACTGATAAACAACAAAAGAACGAATACGAATACTTTAGGCGGGTTCGAGCAAGTTCCACCCTATAACCACAAACTACCTGCGAGCGGGATGCAGCCGGCCACTTGAAACTGCTGAAAAATTCAGTTGACTACGCGCGCGTGCCGGCCGGCCGGCAACGGCACGTGGGCCGCGCGCGACAGCTGTTGTGGCGCGTGCGGGGGGAGAGAGAGAGAGAGAGAGCGTTATTCGGCCGGCGCGTCGAGACATCAGGTGATTTTCCGCGCCCGCTTCTGTTATACATATCATGTGTGTGTGTGTGTGTAATATATAGCCGGAATGCGTCCGACGATCGTGATGCATCCAGGTCGTGTTTTCGTCTCATTTTTTTCCTCGTGCGAATATATATTTAGGTTTTTCTTTTTGTTGTTTTTGTTATTGAGGAAAAGTTTAAAATATGACTCATTTCTCTATAAATATACATATATAGGCAGCGAGTGTAGGTGTACTGTGCAGAGTAATGAATAATAGTTCGATAAATGAACATTTTCCTTAAACGTAAACATTTCCCACCCACAAGTGCAACTCTATCCATCTCCTTTACGCTCCGACTCAAGCCTGCAACTGCATTCTCTCAATCCCCATCTCGCGGCTTATCTCTCGAAAAAATTCCCCGGCTCCAGTCTCTCTCCCTCGCTACAGCTGAGAGCTCTATGTACACGCCGACTACTCACACGTACAGTCGGCGCGCTGCGCATACTGGCACGTGAGCAGATACGGCGCGACACGCGGCTCGCGCTCACGTGCGCGCGCGCCTGCGTCGCGCACCGCCGTATATAGCTGCACAAGTTCTTTTTATTCCTCGTCGCGCGAAATATTAACACGAGTGAGCGCACAGCTGCTGCCGCCGTCGTCGGCTGGCAAAAAGGAGGAAGCGCGCTTCCTTTGTGCAAGGCGTAACGTTTGCCGATGCTCACCTGACGCAGCTGTGCGAATTTCGCGAACGCTGCACGCACGCGTGCTCGCGATTATTTCGTACATGCTTTTCTTTTTTTAGCGACGGTCGCTCTCGAATGATGTATATAAAATTTACTGCTCTCTTTTGTGGAATTGGAAAATATATCGTCGAACGAGAGAATGTTTTTATTATTGTAAGAAACGTTAGTTTGCCATTGAAATAACCGATAACATTGTTGTTGGATCAATTTCATTGACATACGAGAGTTGATTCATACGTATATACGTCGCAGAAAAATATCCCGAGCCGTATGAAAATACGTATATATTTCACGAGCCATTCATTTACAACTATAAAAACTCTCCCCCCACGGGCATGAATAAACATCGATAAGGAAATACCGAAATAAGTAGATTTTTAATCCCGTACGGACTAATTTATTCCCTGCAGGCATGAATTTTGCATTCGTCTTTCCCACCATTCTTATGTAACAAATGACACGTACGGTTCGTAAACAATCGCCCCCAGGTCGGCATATTTGAATAACGAAAACAACCAGAGAGAGAGCCATAAAAAAAACTATTCGGTGAATCACACACACGTACACTTTATCGCGCAGGCGCGTCGTAAAGCCGGCCAAAGGCGAGAGAGAGAGAGAGAGAGAGAGAGAGAGAGAGAGAGAGAGAGAGAGAGAGAGAGAGAGAGAGAGAGGGAGAGAGGGAGAG
>JAPYZP010000411.1:0-25955 GCA_030522985.1 Torymus sinensis | reverse complement strand
AGTATTAAATAGAAATTCAATGTAAAACGTTGAAAAATTATTATAAAATTGGAAATTGACTGTACACAATAACATTTTTTAAGGCTAAATATTGCAACAATTTTTAACGTAAGTCGTAAACTCAAGTACATGTGAGCTATTATGATAAGCAGTGAAATTTCTTCTTATGATAAGAAGCGAAAAGGGATGGTAGCCATGTTTCTTCAGCGGACGGAGAAATGTTGAGCAGCAACGATGATGCGCCACGTCCTAAGAGGCCATCGAGCTACAAATGAGGGAATTGTATGCGAAAGTGGAATTCTTGACTGATTTAGTTATGAGAAATTTTCGGAATCGCAAGGAACCTCCTGAAATCAACATTAAGAAGGTGCAATAGAAAGATTAAAACGAGCAAGAGTTCCTTACCATGCCTACAGAGGGCACTAAAACCCTAGAATTAGACCATTGCAAAGTCGACATAGATGAAAAGAAAATCCTACAACCGGCTGATCTGATCAATTTGCAAAAATTCAACTCCCCAGGTTGGAAACAAGTAAGATACTTGAATGCAATTCAGAGCTTATTAGCCTCACCAGGATTTTGTGAGCTTAAAGTCAACGAGAAATTATGTTATCTAGACAAAGGCAGAGACCCTTTGTTACTTACAGAGGGTGTTCTCGCAGGCTTATCTAACGCGATTTTAGAGCAAAGAGAGGTACTAAAAAACAACCTACACTAGTGAGCCCTGAAACTATTTTTGAAATTTTCTCAATGAATATTGGTCAAGGTATGAATCTTGGTCAGGTAGTATACGTGAAAAGAGCCGAATGTCTTGAAGCACGACGGAAACTCTACTAACAGAAGCGCCAAATAAAAACGTACAAGGAACACTAAAAAGGATTCCACCTAGCTCAGAATATTTATTTGGAAAGGAAAATTTAGTTTCTCTGATCCAGTCATTGGTTCTTAGCCATGAGCCCAATCATGGCTAAGAACATCATCTTACACGAACCCCTGGAAATAATTCAGTAAATGAGAGTATAACCAAAACAAAACAGGTAATCGTCGACCATCCAATAATCACGTGAGATCTTTACATTAGACCAGACATTAAACCAAGCAATAACTTTAAACCCAGGAATGAGAAAAGGGAATCTTCCAAAAAGAAACCGCCGGATTCCTTTCGTAGGAGATCAGTGAATGACTACATACTGTTAAACTTTTCATGGGGTCAACTATGGAGATATCGCGAGAAATGGAATGAGTTGAATGCGCCTTCAACGCTATCTTAAAAATAATAACAGGTTTCCGCATTCCATGTATAAGCAAACCTACGTGGACAATAAAATGGAATTCATCAAAATTCATGACACTGAAGTCAACACAAATTTCGAGAACTCTCTGTTCCTTCAGGAGTTTGATTTGTTCTGATATTTGTGAACAAATCTAATCAAATCAAACTCCTGAAGGAACAGAGAGTTCTCGAACAACCTGGAAAACCTGCCCGAGCTTCATTTCGAAAATGTTTCTGAGAAAAAAGAGCAATAGCGGTGTGAGACCAATCTTCGACCTACGGAATCTCAACAAACATGTAAGGGTGACAAAATTCCGTATAATATTACATTTCAAAATTGCAGACTTTCTTGAGGATGCAGATATGTTAACAAGGATAGAGATATCTCAGGATGCCTAGCACCTATAGCATTATTTATGATCTTAACTATGTAGGCACGTCGTTATTTTGTTGATTTACTTCTTAAATTAGTGCATAACATGGTACACATTTTTCGAGGTTAATTTTTAGAATGCGTATAGTAAAATCTTTGTCCCACTTTAGATGCCCCTTGACTTCCATATCACAGTAGTGGGACAGTCAGAAACACGTAGATAAGTGTAGTTCCACTGTTGCATCCGAACGGGCGTCCCACTAATGCTCCCAATTAAATTAGCGTGTCCCACTACACCAGACGATAGTTATTTTCTTTTAATGCGATTATTTTAATACATCAGCAACGAAGAAAGACGTTCTTTTTTTTAAATATAAATCACGAAATACGAGCTATCCGTTGAGGTTATTAGTTTTCGTGTATTAGGTTTAGTTTTCGTAGTAGAGAAGATTATAAAAAAAGTATACTCTAAACTGCTCACTACTGTCTACTTTACCTTATTACCCTATGCAAATTTAATTTGCTCAAATCTGTTTAAAACTGTTCAAAACCGTTTAAAACTGTTTAAAAATATGAATTTTTGGATGTTTATATCAGTTTTGAACTGATTTGAATGGTTTTAAACAGTTTTGAACAGTTTGAAACTGTTTTGAACATTTACAAACAATTTGTAATAGTTTTGAACTTTTGTATTAAAATATTATTAATTAACAAGAATTTATTTAAAACAGTTTAAAACAGTTTTGAACAGTTATGAACGGTTTTAAACAGTTTTAAACCGTTTTGAACATTTATGAATGATTTCAAACAGTTTTGAACAGTTTTGATCAGTTCTGAAGTTTTGAATTAAAATTGTTTAGAATAGTTTTGAATTGTTCAAATAAATTCTTCAAATAAACTGCTTCAAATAAATTCCTGATAATCAATACATTTTCAATACAAATGTTCTGAATTGTTTGAAAGTGTTTAAAGTTATTCATAACTGTTCGAAACTATTCAAAACTATTCATAACTGTTTGGAAATGTTTTAAACATCCAAAAATTCACACTTTTAAACAGTTTTAAACAGATTTGAACAGTTACGAATTGTTTTATTGAGCTAATTAAATTTCCACTAGGGTACATACTAAATTTAGATAACTATAAGGTAATAATTGCGATCTTCTTTGATCTGGATAAAGCTTTTGATACAGTAAAGCATAAGATTTTCATAGACAAGCTTGAAAGTGATGAAATAAGAAGCAGTACTTTAAAACTGATGATAAGTTATCTCTCGGATAGGCAACGAAAAGTTAAAATTCAAAATCGTAAAAGAGAATATGAAGAAATAACTATAGGTGTTCATCAAGAAACTGTACTAGAACCTTTATTCTGTATACTATATGGAAATCATCTACTGAGAGATATGCATAATGTCTGATATGACACTGTCATCAGAATTGCATAGTTAAAGTGGGCTACATTAGTGGTTTCCACCCATCCAAGTAATGCCCGCGCCCAATGCTGCTTAACTTCATTCGGTGATCGACCGAGGTAGTGACTGCGCTACCCGACAAATTACTACGTAATATTTGAAAACAACTGTGATAGTGCAACTGAAACACTAAATATTTAATTAAGAAAACAATTACTTAAAAACGTTTGAAAGCAATAAATATTTACGATTAAACTACGAAATATGAAATGGGCTAAGCACATAAACTATATTGCCAAAAATAAAGAACACGAAATAGATTATTTAAAATCATACATAAGAATCGATTTCAAATCACCTTCAAATATATGACAATTATTCAATAGTAAAATTAAATATTTCCTTTCAAATATCAATTATTTCTAATGTAATAATCTGTATAAAAATGTTTTTCTATCTTAATAGTACATTCGTTGTAATAAAATTAGTAATAACAAATATATTTTTGTAATATTATATTTTCGCATATAATATACGTAATGTAAAAAATATTTATATATCAAATAAAATACAAAAAAAAATTATAAAGTAATTACATATAGCTAAAATTATGAAATTTTTATAGATAATAATTCTTATCAAAGTTTTTAGTATAAGTTCTATTTTAAGTTGAGAGTAAAGTAATGTACCAGATAACCCGGCAAATTGGAAATTCAGCCCCTTGGGTGGACAATCTTCACTTCGATATTCGCACTCCGTATAAGGTACAGTGACATCTGTAAACACCGTGCGGCCGACCCATAATAACTATGCGATCTACGACAGTTCTCGCGTCTGTCGCACGCTATTTTGCAGATGGCACTGGTACCTTACGGAGTGCGAATAGGATGTCCTATAATATCTACTACAGCTTTATATGACCGAATCTCAAATTATTTTTATCATTATAATCATTTTTATCTCAAATTGAGCGGCCGGAATATGCTCATATCACCGATCATTTTGAAATTTAAGTATGCTGTACTTCTCTAATTCTCTTAATGTTTTTTTTGTTAATAGGAAAAAATGGATATACAAGAAACAGACAAATTGATTAAATAATTATACTGTATATTTCATTACGAATACATAATACTTAAATAATATAGCAACAAACATGATATTTAATATGTACACAATTACTTTTTGCATTACAGCAGTATATTAGAGACGCAGTATCTTGTATTTTGTGAAATCATGTAAAAGTTAATCTTAACTATCCGCGTACTCATATACATACACTTACATTATACACAAGTATATTTATAAATTTAATAATTTAAAACCTACATTTTTTAAAATCATTTTTATAAAACAACAAATTTTGAGGTTCATTTACAATTTTGTAAGCTGTACGTAAACCGGAATACCAGAAATTTCGTCGAAGTAATGCGCGACTTTTACATTACTATCATACATATTCAAAAGCAATAGCTAGCTTATGCTGTGGTTTATTTCCTTATAAAATAATAAGGAAATATTGTTTCAAGACAGTTTGAAATTCTACAGTTGTAGCAAAACTACACAATAATAACTGCTAAAAAGTAATTCCCCATTATTTATCTCATACTAATGATATGATATTTAATAAACTTAAAGTAGACATGGATTCGAGAAATTTGTCGAAAATTGTTGTAAATAAATGTTCTGTAAAGAAGACATTAATAGAATAATTTAATTAAACTCTCGACTCTAGCAGTTTAAAATAATACGATACAAATTAATGGGAAATGCACTTTAAGCTAGCATGATGTTTTTCTGTGATAAGGCACTAAAAGGAGTTTAGTTGCTCATCTCTTTTTCGTAAGAAACGCGCACAGCCTGCGGTCGCGTAGTCTTTTGCATAGACAGCATTCATCTAATGGGTTTCTTAGCTTAATGTAATATATTATAAATCTCTTCTTACAATATAATCTGAATATCCTAATTACGCTTCCAGATGCAATGTCGGCCCAAGAAGATGCGGAACGTAACAGAAGAAAAAAAAAACTCGTATTGTGTTAGTCGGATAAGGCATGGGCACTACTGACTTGCCTGACGAAACGACTAAGCTAAAACTGGCTGACTGCAACGATAACGAATTGACAAAGGAATCAATGTAAGAGCTATTATTCGTTATCATACGCGAATTTATTTAAATTAACCATTAATTCACATTTTTTACACACACATATATTATATGCTGAACAGATCAATCAAACCTTATTTGCATTCTATCTTATTTTATGTAGCTATATAAAAATAATGTAACTAAAAATATAAATCAATTTTATACTTCTCTAATATCATTCAAGATTCTTTAATCATTATTTTAGACTAACTTTATTTACAAGGTTAGCAAAAGCTAAATTAGGTTTGATTGATCAAAATTTAATTTTCGATGCGGAAACAATAAGCACGTGTAAGACGTTTGCATTATAAATATCGGACTGTTCCACAATTATAAATATAAGTTTAGGGTTATAAAGATACATTGACTAATTTTGGTTTCACACGCGCGATCCATCATCCAATTGGTCGATTTGACGCTCGCATCCTCCCCGATCCGAACTGCTGTGGTCTGGAAAGCCCAAGCTCCGCTAATCACGTTCGCTCTCTCTCTTTCTCTCGTTCTCTCTTTCTCTCGCTCTCTTTCTCTCACTTATCACATTGCATATTTAGCCTTCCGTGTAATCCACTGCTACGTGATTCCTATTGATTAATTTCGCAATGGATCCAGGCTCTCTAGGGAGAAGTCATCTGTTCCGATCGACAAACCTCGGCTGAAACCATCCTGCAAAATTTTATCAAAGTTATAAAATTTGTTTGAGACATGGAATAAAATGTAAAAAGGCACTCATAATATCTTTTAATTTAATATTTAATATAAATTAATGTATAAGTAAATTGTTTCCATTCTTACCTTCATTTCTAGTAATCGTTTGTCTAATAGTCCAATGGCATTTTCAAGTTCTTGATGTGTGGGTGACGAATGAGCGGTTGATGCTCCAAATTCGCCCATTTCAAATGGGTCTTTGAAATCATTCTTGTTGAAATTCGGCGCTGGATTGAAAGGTACGCTACCAAACAAGTCTTCTTTTACCCCGTTTTGCCTTCTTGAATCCTTAGCCTTCGGTGGAGGAGCTACTATAAAATAAACATAATATAATATAACATATATTAAAAAAATAACCATAAATGAATACCAGTTTTCTGTCATAATATTAATAGCGCTATTGTTAATATTTTTATTCGATATTTTATACTGATCAAAATGGTCCGCCAGGTGAGAAAATTAATGTTTTTTGTTTATATCTTCTAAAATGAAGCTCAGCATTACGATGATATATTTTATTATATTAAATCAAATGAGTATAAAATTTATGACAGAATTTATCCTATGAGTAGTATCCGAGGCATGCACTTTTAAACTGAGTTTTTCATCGTGCAAGAACGATACTCACGCAGTGGAGGAGAGTTGATTCCATTCGTTTGCGTAAAGATCGCTCCAGCAGTGATCTGTCCATTCGATGAATTATTATTTGCTAAATGGTTTATGATTCCATTGGACGAAGTCTCGAAAGCTCGTGGATTGAAGTCCTCTTCATCGAGCTCGTCTATCAGCAGACCTTCGGATTTTGATCCACTAGATGAATTTTGTGATGATGCCGAGGAGTCGTTTCTACGAAGAGCATGTTGTCGTATAAAGCTAAACAGCATTGTAGGAGGGGACATGTTTTGTAAATGTTTACTACGTAACATACCCCATGAAATTGTCGTCGAAGGACTTCTCGAAGCTCCTGGGCGGGACTGGAGGTGGCTGCTGTGCTCCATTTGCAGCGTTCCCGTTAGTATCTGCACTGGAGTTAATGAACAATTTTCCTGCGCTTCCGTTGACTCGGGGAATGCTCTCCTTTGTGGCCGTCGTTGCCGGCGAAGATGGCGAGCTCTCGGGGACATGCAGGATGTCGGGTATGTCGTGCTGCGCGAGATATGCACTTATATCGCTCTGGAAAAAGTGATTGATATCGTTATTTTGAGAAGACTAACGTAGTGGGTAGAAGGAAGAATGCCGGAGACAGAGTATAAATGACTGACCGTGCCCTTGATGCTGGCGACGTCCTGGAGGCGCTGCCGGTAGACGTTGTTCTCGTGCTCGAGCCGCTTGATCTTCTGCTGGAGGACCATGGCGCGTCTCTGGGCCTCGAGGTCCTTGCCGGAGGTGTCGAGGAAGCGCCTGTAGGCGAGGTCGAACGCCTGGCCGATCGTCAGCGTGATCTCCTCGGCGAGCTTGTCGCTGACGAAGACGAAGCACGTGTGCCGCTCGGCGTCCTCCTCTTTGGCTATGAAGCTGAAGAACTTCTTCTCGCCCTTGTCGTCCGCGCAGTAGGAGATCCGGTGCAGCGGGTACTGGTGCATGATTCGCTGCAATTCACAACAGTAGCGTTTCTCAATACTGTTATCACGACTCGTCGGCTAATTCAAAACCTGCCTTCCCCGACCTTACGGCTTTTTTTACTCTTAGCACAACAACCTCGTAAAAGACAGAACTCCAAGAAGCTCGTCCTACTTTCATTAATTGTTGCTAATTGTGCGTCGTTAAATATATTTTATTGCTCGCACTTTACAACTAAATACTACATGTTTATACTTTGAAAAAGGAAATAAAATCTATTCTATACCTTTGGCGATGTTTTAGTTTTTGGTTCTTGAATGGCGACGCCGTCAATGCTGATAGTAAGCTCAACCTTCGGCGTCTTCGTTCCCTCGCTCTTCTTGATTTGTTGGTTGAACTTAAGTTTACAGATCGCATCCTTCACGACTTCAATACCCTTCGGCTGATCGACTTCGGTACTGCCAAGATACTGCAAAGTAAAAGCACTGAGTTATAGCAAAACATCTTTTTTCCTTCGATATTCGTAAAAACTTTTAATCGCTGACTTATATTGACTTATACTGATTCGTCGGATTTACATTTAGACGAATTTATTTATTTTTATTTCGATGGTGTGTGTTTGTTTTAAAAGTGCATACTACCGATGGGGGCTTTTGCCAAATTGAATCAGAACGTATATTACGAGATGAAATATTGAAGGCGGGACATACGAATAGATAGACAAAAAAGAAAAAGAATAAAACTCCAATAGCGTTCAATTGAAACTATCTTTGTTCGATCTTTGGTATGTAGAACGGAGTCAACGCAATCGAGCGTATAACTTTCACTGCTCGCGCCTTCGATAACGTCGCGCGGATGCACACACTGCACGATGGGAGGCAGCAAGTGCACGCAACTCGCGTGTTTGCGCAGCCTCGTTCAACGGGGCGCGCGCTGCAGGCATTCTCGTACCGCACGCTCTCGTATGTGCCTACACAGATACACACAGCACTTTTCTTACTAGGCTAATTATATTTGATCCATAATTATGACTCTTAATTGTCTTGTCTTCGCGCGAGTGGGAGGGCCAATTAGCGGCGAGTTATACATAGGATATCGAGCCAAGGAATCCCGCGAGTGCGCTTATGTATTTAGCCATCGACGCGCGTACGGCGCGGATCTGCTTCTCGGAATTCATCTCTTAATTGCTTGCGGGGCTGTGAGTGTGTGTACCAAGCGCTTATAGTGAGAGGACACTGACAATGGCGACGTCCACTTCATTTTCCACGAATGCACGTTCTTGTATTGACGGCGATTGTCAACATTTCAGCCACAGCGGAAATTTCATTATAGTTTTTATAGTTTATGGTGCTACCCAGCTATCGACTTTACCAGAACTTATCGGTTCCCGCGAACTTGACCTTCAAGCCTTAACAAAGTAAAAAAATATTTGTTTAAAAGAAAAAAACGTTTTCTTCTGGGATTTTTCTTAAATTAATTTGACTTACATAATTGTGTATATCGTTTAGATGAAAGTGTCAGTATATTTGTAAAATAATTTAGGCAACGTCCAAACAATGAATTTGATTTAAAAATAAAATTAAAGTCTAATGCACGGGGCGAATTGTAGCCTCGTTTCGAATGTACCGTTCAAACTTCTCAACGAAAGTACGTGAGTTGCAAAATTTTGGAGTTCGACGAACTTTCGTATTTATTACCATGTATAGTGATCCTACGTGATGTGAAAGAAAGCGCAGGAAAAAAAATATAAAAAGTTACGTCTCCAATGATTATATCGACTATATAATATATTTTTATTATTTTAGTCTGATTTAAATGGGCACGAAACTTCCGAATAAGTAGCAATAATATCCATTTTATACCGATTTAATAATGCACCAGCGAAAGTCGTAAAATTTGTAATAACTTTCCATTCAAGCGATGATCTTTGGAATAACATACCAGCCGTTATAAATAAAGCATAAAAATGACTTTTAATGTATAATTATTGGCAATAATTCCATGAGCAATTTTGCAATGAAAATTCTCTCCAAATTGCATGCAATTGTTGACTTTTTTATATACTCAGTATGCGTGACGAGAATGAAAAGAGAAAAAAAAAGTCGCGCGAAAGTACGTAGCTTTACGCAGTTGTGTGAGAAAGGTTTGTGGAGGGAAGTAAGCCAGTAGGTTTTAATCGTAGAAGGACTTGGCGGCTGCGCCGAAGCAGCGGATCGCGTGCGTCGCGCGCGGCTCTCGTCGGAGAATCGCGCGCGGATCGAAATGCGGCGCTTTGCGACATCGGATGCACGATCTCGTGCCGGCGGGCGACCTGTTTCTTTACATGCCTATGTTTACGAGGGAATGCATAAAAGCCATTTGACGTGTCAATTTCAGAGCTCTCGCGTGTGTGCTGCGCGATCGCTTCGCAGAACTCTTCAACGGGGAATATTGCGCAACTCCGTGTGCCTTTCCTCCGATATATAATGGGATCGCGGCCTGCGACATTGCACAATCAGCCGCAATAATGTAATATGACAAACTCCGAGTGATAATCCTTCCGAATTTATTGAATCGATAAACTTGCCATGCCAACGGCTCAGCGCTGCGCGACGTAAAGCAGAAGAGATATTGTAATGAGAGATGCATTGTTTACTTTTCCGATAAATTACCTTTTCTAATTTTGCCTGGAAATTTATCTCAGGCGGAATTCCGTTACGCTCGAGGAAAGTGGGGAGAAAAAAATTAACAACTCATTATATACCATGCACGCGTGCACGCGCCCGTAAAAGCTTGCCGAGATCTGCTGTGCCGTATTATTAATCAACTTTAAACGTCTTTTTCTCAGCTTTCTCTAATAACGTCTTTTTGTCGTGTACCATAGTATAACGTATTTCGTTTACTACCAAAATGATTCAAGCAAAAATGCTATCAAAGTCCCGTTCATTTTTATTTGACGGGCTATTGTTTTTACGTGTGCCGCGGTCTAATGAGAACGAAAAAAAAGCTTAAAATAGAGCCCGACAAAACAAATAAACTTTCGCGCGGGCGACTTTCATAGTCGGTATCGCTTATGCGCAGGAGACATCCAGTCCGCTGGAATTAAACTCGTAAAAGTCGGACACCGCGTGCATACTAAAAAAGCGCGTTTCGGACTAAGGGCGTGTAATGCACAGTGACTATATAAGCGTGTAAGAGAGCGGAGTTGCGCGGAAAAACGGTGTGCGCGCGCGCGCGCGTTGGGCGGGAAAAGCAATTAGAGTCGTGACGAAAGGACCGAAAGTACCGCTATATGTGCGCGCCCGCCCGCGCTCTTACTTTCTATTTCGCATGTACGCTATGCGCGTGTATATATATGTATGTATCCGTACATACGTGCTGTGTACCTACAGTTCGCCCATTGTGAAGCAGGCACGACTCAAATTATGATATACGTGTCGATTTCGACGGCGCGTGCGCGCGAGCGTGTGAAGAGAAACTGCTCTTGACTGTCCGAAGGGACACTTTTTTTACATCAACAAGTTTCGCTGATAGATAATCAGAATGATAAACAGTGAAAATGATCATTGATTTTGTGGATATTTGTATTGTGAAAAAATTTTAATGTAGAGTTAATGCGATGAATTTTAAAAATACTTTGTGATACTCAGTGAATATAGATAAAAAATGTATTATCAAATTAAATTGCGTCAAATATGTGTATCAGTTTAAGAACCATTCCAAAGAAATGAAAAGTTATGAAATTGTTTACAACTACTGCTTATGAGAAGGACGACAATCGAAATAATTGCAGAATGGAGAATATACTGAAATCTCGACTGAAATAGAAATCTTGATGGAAAAGAGGTGCAATTTAAACAAAAATAAAATCTTGTAGTAAATCGAGAAACACCAGCAGTGCACATTGAAGCTTATAAAGTGAATATCCACAGAATTTTCATGACACGTCTTGAAAGATCATGTAAGTAAATGTTTATTTATTTGTTTTGTGTACATGAAAGCTGTAAAATTAAACAGTTACTTGACACCAATCAACTTTGTGCGCTTTTTACTTCAAAGATCAATTAATTTCCCCAACTAAAAGCAACATCGCTCGCACGAGCGTTACGTGTGCATACGACTGCGCTGTTGATTGCAGTCGAAGTAAGCCATTGCAACCACGATCTTCGCGTGTGCCAGGACAATCTAATGCATCTTCGCGGCTGCGTTAGAGACTATATATATATGTAGACTAGTGGCTTCGGCGATTAATAACGTCGACGCACCGCACTGCATGAAACGAGCAAATTTATACATAGTTATTCATCGGCTAAGCGCGACTCCTTGACCTTTGATATCGTGTGCAAAACTTAGCATTAGTAGAGAGAGAATGAAATAGGCAAAAAAAGAAATAAAAAGTAATACTTAGAGTAGTGAAAAATGTCATCAACTAAAACTATTTTTAAACAATCTTCTTTTCTATTCTATTTTTAACGATAAAGTTTAAATTTTTTCTCACAATATTTTGATCAAAAGCAGAATTATTCTGATAATTATAACATGTCCGAGATTTTAGGTACCGTCACCGTTATGATCATTTCAGAAACACCACCTAATTTACATAACTCGATTAGAATGTATCTAAAAATAACATTTTATTATATTCAAAAATTCTAACAGTCAAGCATAATTGATTCCTTGTGTATATCATAAAAAATATCAAATACTTTACAGTTGGCATATTGCGATTTTATCTATAGTACTTTCTTGAGAGTAAGAAGTTATTTCGTTGCTGCTCTTTACAATAGATATATCATCAACAACTAATTTACACTAGACAGCCAACTGTCAAATACGTTATTATAAAATATTCGCTCATTATCAAGCTGTCTAGAGTTTTTTGACCGCAGCATATAATTCATAAAAAAGTCGTATGCGTGTAACGCTTGAGAAAAATTTTCCCAGGAATATTTCTCATCTACTTATACCTTCTACAATAGTAATTTCTAACAATGAAGCAAAATGCAATTTTGTTGTTTGTTTGAGAGGTCTGTCTAAATATGGCAGTAGCTTGCTTCATTATTTTCCCAATGGTAAAAAGAATACGCAAAACGAAAGATTTCAATATCGTGTAAATCTGTTTGGTTATGAAAGTTTGTTTTTAACATTGCAACTCAAAACTGCTTTTTTGAGATAAATCGTATGAAAATTTGCAATTAGATCTTTGTAGTATATCAAAAATAATGATTAAAATTTAAAATCAAAGGTATTTTTTTCCCTTTCATCTTCAAATTATATGTTCTCAGAAAAAACACAATCTAGAATTATTGAATCAATATTAAAATTGAAAGACTGAAATAATTGAAAGATTTTTTTTAAGGCCTGTTTAATCTCAACAGAGATTATCTAGCCTAATTGAAAGATAAAATAGAGAAATAAAAAAGTACAATAAGTGAAGGTATAAAAGTAAAAGAGAAAGGAAAAGAAAAAAAAGAAATGAATTTAAAAGAAGAAAATAGACACAGAAGTTGGAGATGCACAAGTGCAGAGACAAAGACAAATTCTATAGCAGTCGGTAGCAGAGTCACGGTTGGTACGAGCGCGATTATATGAATTCTCGCGACTTACGCATCATCTAAGCCATTGTTCATGTTTATCTTGGCGATCTCAGCGATGCGGATTTTCCCGTGAGATTAAATTCGACTTTCCCTCTTGCTAGTCTTATACAATTCTTTTTCCCCTCTCCTGGATTACAGGCTGATTAGTTTTCGCTAATTATTTCGCGGTACCGACTGACACGATAACTCGCTAATGGATGTTTCATGTTTTGTATTCTCAATAGGACTTTAATGGAATGGGAAATACTTTTATATTATTTTTCTCATATTTTGCAAACAATATTTAAATTAGAATGATTTTCATTAGTGAAAAGTAGTCTGAATAGAGACTTTTTGTTGGTTGGTAACAGTATTAAAAAATCGAATAGAAACGTCGTCACTAACTCTCCAATAGAATAATCAATAAGAATTAAAGTGCTGTTTGCTATCTGTTGGTAGTTGTCTCAAACAGATGTCTCGGCTCACCAAGCTCACATCCCCAAATCCCCAAATCGTTATACTAAAATAAAATTTGTTCTCACGGTACACGTGAAAAATAAGTCAGCGATTAACATGTAGCGCTACAATCGGCTGGCGATCGTGCGCGCGAACGACGGCAGCGCATTGCTGTAGCTGTACGTACCTTGACTAGGTAAGCGATGTGGCCTTTTTGAAGCGCGTCCGGTGGGTGTATCCAGTTTCTGCCGGTGCCTGCAACAACCGAAAATTGCACCTCTTTAGTACTCCTGACGAGCTCGAAGATCGCGCATAATCGGGCCTCATTACGTCGTTACATGCGTTACTGGCTGCGTTACTGCACAGGCTCGCACGGCGAGATTGCAACGCGTATAGAAACTTTGACACGAGCACACGAGCGCGAGCTGCCTTTAATTGCACGTGCGAGCGGAGGAAGAGGAACGTGACTGATCTAGCGACTCGCGTTATATCACACACTCTTGTTTAAAATCCTGCCTTCGTTCTCTCTATAATCTTGCCTTGCCAATCCTCTGTCGCGTGTCATATATATTCATTGTTTTTCAAACGTTCGACATAATTGGCATTATTATAATTTGTTATTTTTTTTTTTTCTTTTTTCAACGAAAACTTAACCTACAATTGGAATTTAATATTTTCAAAAGTAACAATTACCGAGTGTTTGGAAAATAATTAACAGCAGGACATAAAGATTTACAAACGATAATTCTCAACTCACCGCCATTTTTCGTGGGCTGATTCTTGTTATTAGCTGAGTTTTGTGCCCACTTTAAAAGTGTGGAATTCCTCATCTTGGTCGTCTTTCCGAACTAGAATTTCTGCAACAAAAAGAAATACACATTTTAAAATCTCAATTTTACTATTATTATAAAATATTTTCACGACAATAATATTGTACATAAACTACTATCAACTGTTTTGAACTGTTGTCTTAAAAGATGTACTTTTTCATTCAACAAAGCGGTATATGAGCTCTTTGTCTGTAAGTGAAAGTTAATACGCATAAGTAAAATACGATTCTATCCTCTCGACTACCTATAGTTGTCAGAGAGAATTTGATGGCCTGTACAATATATTATTATCAGGAACAAAAGAGGGGTTCAATGCCAAAGTCTAACTCATGAAAGCAGTTCGATCACTGTGTGAGCGCAAAGTTGTGAACGAATGTTTGGTTGCGAATATTTGTTCATGAGCCGAGTACATGTAGTTCGATAATTTCAATTTACATATAGCGCAATGATTAGTTTCAGATTTGTCAAGTATAATTATTATTTACCAGGTCGAAAATCAACAATGGATAATTACCATTGCTTCGTTTTAAATGTATTATGCATTGTCTTTGGTAGAATATAATTAAAAGACAGTTTTTATAATGTCCATAATAATTATAATTTCATTTGCCACCTTGCCGTATAAGAATGATACAAATATTATTTAAAAGAAAATGAAAATAAGAGTGAAACATTATACTTGACAGGCTTGCATTCGTCTTGAAAAAGAAGCAAGTAGTCAAACTAAAGTTTTATTCCAATCTGACGTGAAAATCAGCTAAAGCATCGAGAGAGAATGGCGGTTCGCCGCGTCCATTACGCAACGGCAATTTCTTTCGAATCCTCGCGGAGTCATTCACTCCAATTTACGCGGCAATATGCACACACACGCGCGTGCGCTCTCTCGGTAGCACTGCGGGAGGCTCACGTGAAACGAATTTCCGGTTTCGACACACACGTATATAACACACCTGTGATTCTGTTTTTCCTGTCGAATCTTTTCTTTTCGCCACTCTGAGCTCTGCATGCGCAAAAATGCTTTCCACGGCTGTTCCGATTAGGCGCGAGCACGCGAACTTCGCACGTTCTCGCGATTATTGCTCGGCAATAAAATATGCGATATCTCGCTATAGGTGGGAAAGTTGGCGTAAATTCTCTTTCTTAATTGAAAGTATTTTAATATACATTGAATAATTATATTTCTTCGCGGATGAAGAAATCGCTGAATTATTTATTTAGTATATAGATGCTTGCCTGCGATAGCACGCGGTTTACAGTTATTCTGCATTAAATAAACGCTTTCTTGTTGTTACCCAACGCCTGTGATATTCGTCCAGTTTAATAAACACTGACCATTGTTCATGTCATACACCTACTGTGTAGTTTCTTTTTACTTTAATCAAATAACAAGCACAAAAAGTATGTGTTATTTTATGAATTTTGCTTTCAAATAAACTCTTTTCCAGAATTATGCAATGGTTTATACGCATGTTTAGCCAACAGCACTATTAAAAAATGAAAGTACGAAACTCGTGAACAGAATAAACTTCTAGTGCGCTTAAAAAATTATCCCTCACCTCTGGGTATATAACATTTATAAAAACTTGGTTCCAAACTTGTTTTCAATGAAAAATATTTCAGTGTCTACCGTACAATGACATTATAGTCTTTTATTTTTATACGTTCCCGTAATCGATAAAGAATTTTCAATCCCGTAAAGATCAATGTAAAGCATTCTTAGGCAACGTTGAACGGGAACGCCGACGTCGCGGTCGCGCACAGCACCTCCACAATTTTTTCTTTTTTTCTTCACGACGATCATAGCTGCGCCGAGTATGACTGCGCCGATATATACTACAGAAAGATCATCAAGGCGCGCGCGCAGGTGCATTCGTAATGCGACCTACTTCTGCGCTATCTTGTCCTCGGGCCATGTTGATTTTTCTACGCGCGCATCTTAGGTGAGCTCGGGCTCACGCAATTGCTTCTAATCAATAGCAACTTGAACTTTGCTCAGTGCAGTTACACTGTACCATTATACATCTTGAGTCATAATGAGAAAATAGATATTGAAACTCTCTCGTAAAATTAAAGAACCGCACAATATTTAGAAAGTGCAGCAGCTCTTGTATATGAATTTTCACGTGGTACGTAATTCCATTCTATATAGACATATAAAACCATAGTAAGCTAAGCACACCATGCGAATCTCATTCTCACCGGGAAAACATCAGAGACTACTAAGGGGGGAGATGAGACTTGCTGCACGTACATATATAATAGGCCCGGCGAGAAGAGCAAGTGCATCTCGGGGATCGCGTTGCATCTGGCGTCTACATACACTGCGCGCGCTCGCGGAACGGCATGAAAAAGCTCGCGCGCACGCGCAAGTGGTCAGCCTTGAGCCGCGTCGAAGGCTAAATCCTTTCGCGTTTCGTCATCGCTCGCGCGCGCCGCGCGTTGCCAGAGCACCGCTAAGCGCGCATACAGCTACACACAATCTCTATGTCGTACCTATTATTACAAGCGCATCTCTCACTTTCGTACATATGCCTGCACGCTGATCCGGAAGCGCAGCACCGGCCCCTCGGTGTGTATCGGAATGCGGCCCCCGTTGATCTGTGCTCTCGACGCGTGCGAGATTGTGCGCCTGATGCGAGGGCAGCGTCATTTCTCATAATACCATATACCTCATGTATAACTTGGCTGGGAATAATACAGATCTCGAGGAGATAATTGTCTTCGCGGTTCTTCTATATTTAAGCGCTTTTGCCATTGACTTGCTTAGCCTTGTGTGTAAACAATCGAGCGTAATACTGGTTAAAAATATTGGCTATTTTATTTTAAATGAAAGTATACATGCCGGGTTAATCTATTATTATTAGTGATTATATATTATAGAAATAAATTCAAAAGTCGCACTTGAAGAAAAGCGCATGTGTGGCTCTTATAATGAATATGGTCCTAAAAGCAATGTTTACAAGCGACGATGGCTCAAAGATTAACGAACTCTGAAACTGGAGTCTGCTTATGACTTGCCATGTGCGCCGGCATAAACACTTGAGATTGACGCTGATTAAAAAAATAACGGCGATCAGCTTTACTACAAGCCATTGTTTTCTTTGTCCGAATTATACTTCCAGGGATGAACGTGACGAAATCAAGGGTGTTGACAAGCCGCGTAGAGCGACGAAATCGATGAGTAATATACCGTCCGAGATAAAGGAAGCGATTATATTGTTGGAATATAGTCACACTCGAATGAATAAACAATATTCTCTTGAAATATATTTTCGAGAAACTTTAAGCATTAATGGAGACATTTATTGTTTTGAATTATTTTAAATTCATTCATATTACTCATCGTTGAGAGAAACAAAACGATATAAATTCAAGTATATTAATGTGTTGAATTGTGTTCATATGTAAATAGGAACAAAAAGTATTGCAATGACGTAGGCGCCATCAATCAAATCCACAAATAAATCATATATGAGCATCATTTGCAGAAAAAAAAATTCAAGCAAAAAACACTCAATAGGAAACTTGGGTATAATCGTCAAAAGTTTTCTGAGCATCAAAATATTATCTAATCTGTATATCCTTGAAAGATTTTTTGCAAATGGTATAGATGTTTACTAGATATGGGTACGTGAATAATATTCAGAAAACAATAAAAAAAAATCGAAAAATGCCGTTTTCACGCAAGCTATCAATCGTATATATGTATATATTTACATAACGTGAGCCACCAGCCTGGAGCGTCGAAAACAAAAAAAAAACGATATATAAATACAGCGTGTGTCTCATTATAATGAAGAGCGATTTCATAATATGTAGCAGTTTTATAGCCCTTTAACGAACGACGAGGTCGCGAGTGTGCAAACGAGTGCCCGATGCACTTGTCCTCGCAGGGGGGATTAAATTCCAGCCTCGCGTGCGCGCGCGCGCATCACATATATAAGCGGGCCAAAAAAATCCGGGAGAGGCTTAATTCGCGACTTCCTATTCCTCCCACGTGGCCCCAGAGCGCGGCAAGGAGGTCGCTCGGTCATTGTGCGCTCTCTGCGCGCTCCCTGCATGTGGGGGCCTTTCTCGTGCACACACACACATACATGGCATCTGCGAGATTCGTATTATTCTTATGTGTATATATATATGTACCCTGTACGAGAGCGTCGAACTTTTCCTAGCCGCATACCAGCTGCTTTCGTAAGGGCAGTATAATATAAGCTATAATAAATTTTTTTTTATTATTCCCCCCTAATTAAAAAGATTATATAAACTTTTGTAAACAATACACATATACCTGCTTCGTCAAGTAACACATTGTCTTTATAAATAGAATGTTCCCAAAATTGCTTCGCCGTAATTAAAACCCATAGAGTTTGAAGCAATTCCGTCACGCGCAGTCATAAACCTTTTTCTTATATGCGCGCATTATTCGCGCGTAAAGTCGGGCGGAAAAAGGCCGCCGGCAAAGAAACAAAGTAGCGCGAATTCAAAGAATAGAGAAAAAAAACGCCACGGACCAGTGCAAACAAAAGCTTTTGAAATATGACACACACGACGTTTCGCCACTGGGAGGAGGAAGGGGGGAAAAAAGAAAAGGAGAACAATAACCGGAACGATTGCGATTCAAGAATCCTGCGGTATATATAGCTAGGTAGATTTTCAGCGGGTGCCGTGTAAAACTAAGGTGAAAAGGTTGTCGACACGGCTGCCCGCGCGCGCGCGTCTCGTCCTTGTAATGATTTCACGCGCGCGCGCGTAACGCGCCGCCTGAAACTGTCGTAACGCCGATCGCGAAACGTCAGACGGCGAAATTGAACCTACAGCAGCAGCAGCAGCAGCGAGCGGAGTAAAAAACATTCGTCGTTAGCATATAGCGTCACGGTGATAATTATTACAACGCGTGCGTGCGAGGCATCGCCTGGCTGGCTGGCTGTGCGCCTCTTTCTTGTGAAATGGCGCCGCGGCGTATGTGTGTGTGTATATTGGCGCGAACGAAAGTGAAAATGCAATTGCGGAGCAGCCAGTCGGAGAAAACGCGCGCGATTCGCGAGGAAGCCGCTAATTCAATGCACACAGACCGTATACAATATATATAGACATAGTTAGGATGCACATGCGGCTTTTAATTACGACCCGTTAAGTCGTTGTTTGATGAAAAATTTTATTTCACAGTCTGCACTCGTTCATCCTGTAGTATATAGATAGTATAAAGAAAAAGAAGTGTAATCAAAAGACTTTGTGCGCGTAGTTGCTTTGTATAATGCATTCATCTTCCTAGTGTAATGCTTAAGAATTTAACAGTTACATAATAAAAACCGGTTTTATTCTTATGATCAAGTTCATTTTAATACTGCATCTCGAGGAGTAGGGGAAATCATTCACTAATGTTGATCATGCATGAAACGCTATACAATTATACTATTACAATGGAATGTTGCACGTATTAAAATCACGTGTATTGCAATTAAATATTCATTAGCTCAGAAGGTTCTAATAATATTATACATCAAGATTCATTATTTGTCGCATCTCGTTCAATGTCATATAGACCTGTCGCTACGTTGTCTGATTTATATCTGAATTACTCGAGAGCAAGTATTATGATAAAGTATTCTACTTATTGTTATATTAATTTTCAAGTTACACTCAACTTTTTGGCTCGTACAAAATGAAAAGGTGCATTCGAAGTCTTACACTTTTAACGTGCGCGCACGTAACAATAGAAGAAATTATGATTTTCCAGAAAAGAAGACAATGCGTTCTTCAAACATTGTTCTCCGGCGTCAATTACGTATCATCCGAGGCGTAAGTTAGGCAAACAGCAAAACGGAGTACACGCGGCGCGTGTAAGGGTAGAAAATTGCCCCTTTAACAGCAAGAGAGACGTTGTATGAAGTGGTCAAGAAAGTGGCTTTCATTCGCGCACAATATCCCGTTAGGTTTTATCGCGAGTAACGCGCGCGCAGTACGCGACGAATTGAGCCTAAGTATAGTTATATAGGTGTGCGCGACTTGGCGAGAGTTTTCGCGGCGATAAGAAGGGAAGAATGGCGCGGCCCGGTGCGGCCACGTGTCTCTCTCTCTCTCTCTCTCTCTCTCTCTCTCTCTTTGCCTCGCTTAATCACTTAACCGCCTCGCGCGCTCGCGGGCTTTCAGGCGGCGAGAGAATTGCTCCTAAATTTATATCCGCACGCGCGCGGGCTTTTCGCACCCCGACGGGCCTCAAGTGGAATTAATAGGAACACGTACGTGCCCGTACACGTTCAATCTTTTCATCCGTGCTGTACCTTTATCACTCAATCTGCCTCGAGTTTGCGCACCCGTGCAGTTACTCGCACAGGTGATAAGATGCACTTTCGGCTCTTATCTCTCTTTCTCCTCAATTATCCTATGAAATCTCGAGGCTTTGATGTAACTATTGCTAGTAAATACTTGATATTTTTTAAGCGAATTTTATAGGTGAGACGCAGAGGCGCGAGCGACGCGTCCCATATCTCTGCGCTTCTATATGTATGTGGCGATGTTCGATCGGCACGAATCTCGCGTGCATGAGATGGTGATCCTCATATATATGTAATAAAGATCGAGCGGCGCGTGCGTCTGCGCACACGGGGAGCTGCACGCGCGGAATGATAAATGCCACGGATATTATAAGTCACGCGCGAATGCCCTGGAAAAAAGACGATTAGCGATAGACTCGGCTGAGGTGAACGGACCAATAAGTCGTGGACGGTTTCCCTTCATTGCCTTTTTCCCAATTATAATATGAGTTATACCGTCTCTTCAAGTCTAGATCTTTAAATTGTTTTTAAAATATATATCTAAAAATACTGTCAATGACTCGAAAGAGGCGAGCGCTAAAGGTCTTTGTATAAACTCTTTTCATATGCTAATGCACAAGGAAGTCTGCTGCATCATCTTTAAACAATAACATTTTGCAAGGTAAGAAATCCTTTCCAAAAAAAAAGTTCTTTAAACTTTCGGCCGAGGTGTGCAAAGTGTTTGTCATTACATGTCAAGAAACGGAGTATAGAGTAACTAAAAATATTTTTTATTTCTTACACCCTTATACATAATTTACTAGGATAACTTAGTTTTACAAGCAGTAATCAGCTGGCGGCTTTCGCCAAGAACAAAGAAACAAACTAGAGCGTTATTTAATATAGAATAAGCTTACTCGCGAATTCTCATTCCACGGCAAATAAAACTCGAGTCTCACGCTCGTCTTAACAAGAAAATACGATGTAATGAATCTATTATCTTCGGTCGTGACTCTCTTGTCATTGCACGCGGAACAGTCTTCAAAACAGACGCAACCGCTTCGCACGCGGCTGATTTTTTGCCTTTCTTTTCACTCATTCTCACTGAACGCACCGAGCACTTTATACATTTACGAAAACGAATCCTTTCACGCAAACGCGGACTTGGATGTATAACAATCCCTCATTCTGCACATTTATGCATTGCATTTTTCACCTTTTTCCTCGCATTCCAAATGCAATAAGGCGACGTTTTATGTTAATGCGTTAGTAGCGAGCGTCTTTTCTTGGCGAAGGAAGACGAGAGGCAACTCGAATGTAAAACTCGTGTCTCTTTGTGCCTCCATCTTCTTTATTTGACTTCTCAAAGGTGATATGGCGCACTTGGGAAATCTCGGCTTCGTCATTCTCGCGCGCCCCGTGAGACTTTTCGTTGTGAACTATACCTGGCCACTCGTACGCACTACCAATTAGACATTCGTCTGTCGTTTGTTTTTTTAGGCTTTCTTTGATGAAAAAGTCACATTAACGCTAAAAACAGACTGCATGAATAATATTTCACCGACGTTGCGAAAACCTGATGTATAAACCAATTCACATAAAATATCGTGAATGCGGCGAAAAAGGTTTGGCTTTGAATAACAAAAAAATTTCAAGTCAACCGCATAACAAAAAAAGTTCACAAATATAAAAATACGCTGATTAGCGTGACTTATTTCTGTACATATAGTTACAGTAGCCAGTGTTATCTTGACACCTTCAGGTGTCGAATTTAATTTTCAATGCATGATAATTTATACTTTGACACATTTTTAAAACACCTTACATAATTGCAACGTCAGCCATCAAAGTGAAACGACAACGAACAATTTGTATTCTTTCTGAGAAATCGACTTTTCCATTCTTAATTGTAACGAACTCAACGGCCTGAAACTAATCAGCTCGTTTTCTCGTTACCGCGTCATATTCAATGTAATTTAATAATATTTTTTTATAACGCGAGAAAGCGTTTTTAACGCGATTTTTGTATTTTGGCGGTAATTTGTTAACAAAGTCGAAAAGTGTTCAAAAATATGCTCGAAATTATTAAAACGTGTTTAGCTTTATGAGGTGTAAATATAAGGAGGTAATGATGGCTGAAAATAGCAACTCCGCAAGGCGAATATGGCGGAATTTAAAAACTGCATAGCTCCGGGTATTGCAAGTTCAGGTGGCGAAATCGCTCCGCCCCAATTTACTTGCTCAAATTGTAGGCGAAATTCTTAGGAATAAATGCAAACTAATGGCCTCACTTAAAAAACGTATTCCTGCAAAATTTTCGTTTTCCTTTAAACAGACACATTATAAGATCTCTTAAACACCTCTAGCGATATCTATACTTGGATATGTGCAACATATTCATTGAATGTGCGCAGAAATATTGTACACGTCAGTCAAGCGATTGAAGTGCACTGATAAAATATGGATATACATTGTATCAGTGCGCGAAGACGGAAGATGATCGTCGCTAAGTGGCTTCAATGAAAGAGCTGATTGTTCCAATTTCATTTAAAAAGACGGCCTGTATTTGCAAGTAGGATACTCGGTCTTGTTTCATTGAAATGCAGCGACGCGCGTCCCGATGACGGCGCGAATAATGAATAAAAGAATAAATCATAATGATGCAAGGATGCGATTAACGAAATATACTTTCTCTCATTTGATCCGGGTTAAGATATTCGCCAAGAAAACTGAGAGTAAGCGCGATTTCAATACCGATAACCTTTCTTTTTAGGTCATCCCATTATTTCGTGCTTCGAGCATATATCATCGCGTACTCTGCGGTCAATTAATGACATCATGACAGAGTAAATACAGATGCGTTAATGGTTCAAACATATGTAAGAAAAAGAAATGAAATAAAAGGTTTGATGCAAGAAACGTTGCTCAACACTTGAATATCCGCGAGACTACGCACAATTTTAGCGCTCGCGATCCGCCCATAATACGGAAAATAGCGCGCAGTGCGCGAGCGGTCTAGACGCTGGCGGCACGGGGCCGATCACGTGTGATGCGCTGGATTATGCAAGGAACGCGATGCGACTCATCATAGCGCTGCGCAATTAATTCAGCCGCTCGGCCCGATCGACAGTCAATCAGGAAGCCAGGCGGCGACGAGGAAGCGCCGCGAAATCACTTTACACGCTCCCGCCGACTGACAGCATAAAGAAGCCCCGCGGCATCGTAATGATCGGTTTGATGCTGTGAAAAATCGATGCACGCATGCATATATGTTTGTATGATGTCGTATTATCCGAGGCTCTGTCTACCGCGGCCATCCTGTTCGCGACTCTGCTAAATGTTTCCAATTAGAATAAAATCTCGCTGGAATATAATAGCTTTCGTAGGAAGGATAACAGGATGACAGGTTCTATAGTGAGAAAACATCGACGTCGTACTGGAATTTTTCCCCGATCATTCTTTAAGTAATCTGTTGGAATATTAAAGTCATCGCGAGTTCGATTGAGCGGCGCGAGTGGTTCAGAAAACATTTAAAACAGCTTCTCGGAAAGCCGTTTATTGCGCAAAGCAAAACCGCAAGGTTGAATAATTTTCCAACCCAACATTGTCAAACATTTAAAAACATTGTAGTTACATTACCCATTCCGCGCATCTATCGAGCAATAAAGTTACATTAAAAAAAAAAAGGCGACTATATCATCCGTCAGTACTAATAGAAAAGCCGCATATCGCATTTGCCTTCTGCATTCCCAACGCAGCCGCCAATATCTCTCCCAGCATCTCAATATACTTGGGCACATCGCAGTCGCTTTGACGCACTACGGTTGCGCGTGCATGCGCGTATCATCGATAACGAGCTGCGCGTCACGAAGGACGCGGCGCGGAGAAAAACCGGCGTAGCTCTTTCCACCGCGCGCGCGTGCGAGAGCGGCATTCCAAGACCGAAAAATGTGTAGCCGCGTCTGTCTGATGGCTCTGGCGCCACGACTTTGGTGTGCTTGCAGGCAGGCTCGGAAAGGCATGCATACGGGTGCAGCTCGAGCGACGAGTTTTTGACGCCGTTTTTGGTCGCCGGATATGTCGCGAATTTCATCAGAGAATCCGCGGAGGACGCGCGCAACGCGACCCTCTTGCCCATGTGAAGAAGAGCTTCGTTTATTCCTTATAAGTCATTTTGTGTTTACGGAAAATACTTTTTTTTTCCTACAATCCAGTATAGGTATTTGTTTTTAAATTATAAATAATGTTACTTATTATAGCAATCAGTTAATAAAAAGAAAGCATACGTAATTTTTTATCGTGACAAATAAATCTGGTTTTAATTCGTGGAACGAGTGTTGGTCTCGCTTGCTTTGTGCGGGCCGATTCAATTATTTCGTCTAGGGTTTCAATATGCGTCGTCACTGTTATCGCACTGAATTTATTATAGTATTTGAGATATACACTGGAGCCACCTTACATCGTTGCCCTTTCAAAACAATTTTTTCATTCATCGCTAAAGTTGAAAGTTATTTTGGGCACTAGGCTGATATATACCAAGTTCTATTTTTAAAACGTAGTTATAGCTATCATTCAATATCAGAGCGGCGCGTTAATGAAAATTACAGTTGGCAAGTCTTACTTGGAATTGAACAATTTACTCACTTATGTTACATCGGTAAGTGTATCATTACTGATTATATTTTTCTGTCACTATATTTAGCCCTATGTCTTTGAATATGTAGACTGTGTCAATGAATATCAAGTATCTTTCCACTGTACCACAAAGAGACAATTTTCTCAGTACGAAACATACCTATATATAAATAACGTGCGTGTAAATTGATCTGAAATCATATACACAAAGAGATTTTTGGTTTAGATTATTTTATCAAAGAAACAACATTTTACAAAGCTATATAGACCCTTGATCAAATGAAAGGCCTGCAGTGAAAAACAAGTGCAGTTAGGTTAAATGAGATTTAAAGGGAGTAACTGTTGAGCGCAATCGGTCATTCCGCGTCGTGACAATAAAACCGCAATAGAGTCATCCTGTAACGACATTTCAAGTGCACGCAAGCAATAAGAATGATTTATGTGTATGAGAACAAATATGAGATAAACGTTGTCATTATTGGCAATGGTACCAGTTATGGACCGCTACTTTAATAATAAAATACCGGTATGCTTTTGTCCTTTTTAAAAATGAAACGCCAGTCACACTTTGTCATGACAAACTACGTCGCACTGAACTGAACGTTTCAAATCTTTTCTTGTTTATGTTTTTTTCTCGACTCACCCAAAACATTATTAAATCTAACATTATTCCCATTTAAATAATATAATAGATAAAAATGTCCACTTATTCTTTATTTTTCAAAAGTATATAGAGGTGAAACTTTTTTTT